>VDFB02260565.1:0-20191 GCA_007258455.2 Sequoia sempervirens | reverse complement strand
CAATGTATGCTCTGTGCTTCCCAATTATTTTCCAGATCTAAAACCCTGATTTGGGGCCTATAGAAGTATTGCAATGATCTCCAATGTAAGGCGACAACTTTGAACACTTTGACAACTTTCTCCAAACTTTCTCCTCAATGTGTCTACAATCTAAGCTTGCAAATCACACACTGAAGAGAGGGGAAAATGTTAATTTTTTAGTGGAAAAGGATTCTTTGGTCAAACCTTGTTTTGGTAATCAAACCTTTGAAATAAAATGAAATAGGAATGGAGAAATGATGAATGAACAAAATATGATGTTGGAACTCATCAAACCTTAGTAACAAAGCAAACATGTATGAAGTGGCTCCATGGTTGTAGATCATGACTTTGCTTGTTAGGATGGATCTTGGAATTGAATGGTAGATTGAATCATAAAAGCCTCACATCACAAACGTTAGCTCAAAAGCAAACATGATGCATGATGACTTTGACATGATGCTTGATACTTGAATAATTCTCTAAAATGCTTGATAATTAGCCCTTGAATGCTCTTGAATGCTATTATAAACACTTGTATGCTCTTGTCAACTCCAATTTTCTATATGCATGAATACTTGAATGCTTAGCATCTCTTCAATGCTTAGGTGAAAATGAGTGAAAGAACCTTATATTTATACTTAATTATGCCAAATTTCTTGAAATTACAACACTACAAGATGACATCAGATCTAGGAGGATAAAATCATGCCGAGAAATTGAATTAATTTTAATTTTGGGCCACACAGGACTTATACGCCCAAGCTGGCATATGAGTCCCACTAGGCATAATTTATGCGACCGTTTTCAAAATTGCTTAGAAAGGTGTGAAATCCATATCAAGATGAAAAACCCTAGGTGGGACTCATACGCCCAAGGTGGCGTATGAGTCCTAGATAACTAAATCTATGCCACACAACCTAAAAAGTCCTTAATTATGATTGGATGTTGATTTATCTCACTATTATCCTTAGAAAAATGCATTAATTAAGGCTTGTGGATGCAAAATAAGGCCAATTCAAGCATAAAGAAGCACAATTATTTATGAAAATCCTAGAAAACTCTAAAAGTGAGTTACAACACTTTACAACACTCTAGATATTTAATGTTATGGCAGCTTCAGGTTCATCCTTCCAGCCACGAGTGAAGACATAAATTAATATAGCCTATCAGCTATTGATTTATATGTGATATTTAATGTGAGGGGGTGCTTCACATGGAAACAATGTAATTTCTAAAAGGGCCAACCTTCCTTGTAATTCACATATTTTAATTGTAATTATATTTCTCTTCTTTGTCCGACCTTCTACATGAAGAGGTGCGACCTCTCTCTCATTGTGTATTTATACAAGGTCATTTCCATCCTTTCAATCATCAAGAATGTTCGATTCTCTCCTTCATTCAAGTGCGAATTTTCTCCAAGAGCAGATTGGGAATTTCTCTAAGTGCAGATTTAGATTTCAAGGAAGGGTAGATTATTATCTGTTTTGCATCTAAAGTTGATGCTAAATATTGGCCTTGTGATTGGCCTCATTGTAAAGAAAATTTCTGCCACTATTTATATATATATAAGAGAGATCCTTGTTGCTGGGTTTTTCTCCCTCAAGAGGAGGGTTTTCCTAGGGTATCTGTTGTGTTGCTGTGTCAGAATTTGAATTAATTTTTTGTTCATTAATCTTATCATTAAAATTTACATAGATAAGGTTTAATTAAGTCCATTTAGTTCACAAGGGCCCAAGACCTAGTGTGAACATGTCAAACACATTACAACACTAAATGAAGGCAACATTAATGCTCAATTTAACAAGAAGGGCCCAAAAAAGAAAGGAAAAGTAAAGGGATACTTTTTTTGCTGCAAGAGGTACAACACACCCCTAGGAATAACCATAACTTAAGCCATATCACATTAATTCATTTATTTCAAGTTGGTAATCAAATAATATAGACGTCATGGTCATCTAGCTAGCAACTTTGATTCTTATGATGTACATGAACACATGAAGAACATTACCTAGCTTTAATCAAATGTATGCCTCGTATATAAATGGACCAACTTTAATAATTTTTGATTCTACTTTTATCATGAACTTCAAGTTTGAAAAAATGTTATACAATCATATCTATAAAATAACTTCTTGAAAATACAAGTGAAGACTATTGTTTAAACAATATTGATTAAACTTCATGAAATATTATTATTTGAATATCGATAAAGACTCTATACTAATTACAATGCTTTCAACTTTGAAAAGATACAAAAAAAACCCTTTATGTTCTTATGTCAAAAACTAAATTAAACTTTATGAAATATTATTATTTGAATATCCATAAAGACTCTCTACCAATTATAATGCTTTCAACTTTGAAAAGATACCGACAGATTTTATGTTCTTGATTCAAAATCTAAATTAAATTAAGCTGTACTAAAACTCAACGAAATTTAGTTTTTGGCGTTTATTTCATGGCTTCACTAACACGGAATTGTCTAAGTCAAAAGCTTGTAATTTGAATTCAGTGGAGATGGTAAAATCCTCCGTGTTCTCTACGCCATACAACTTTGAATGCGTAATTCTAAATGAAACTCATACTCCTACAACTATTAAATTTATCAATCCCTCTATAAATTGGCCATAGTATTGCGTTGGCTCCATATCAATCATCATCTCGCAACCGATTATTCAGTTGAAACGTAACGATCTCTGCTAGCATTGATCATACAAGAATATGAGGAGTCTTACGCGTATGAAGCAAACAACATGGCTTCTTGTGTTCTTGTGTATTTTTATGGTTCGTGTCTCAGCCAATAATAACGTGCTTACAAGTATGGAGCAGGTAGTACTTGCCTCAGGCTCAGGCCCAAGCTGTCCTAGTCCTACCCCATGCTCCAGGAAGGCTCTCCTATCAGATCGGAACTGGGCAAATGTGCGTCTCTCTCATAATGTTAAAGAACCTATTTTAGAGTCTCAGCATACTGACAGCCACTGAAACCCATATTCGTTCCCCTCCTATTCGAATAAATGGTCACGCGGCACAAATAATGCCAGTTGTTTTCTACAGTTCCTTCAACTAACCATTTTCATTTTCATTCGTTTTGTAGATTGCAGTAAACCATAACTTGGTTTTCCATATTACCGTACATCTGTCTAGTCGCACTCATTGTTTATCTCCTGCATGTATAATGAATAAAACTGCACGTATTTGTTGGGATGGTAGTGTTCTTGAATTGAGTTTAAATGAAGGGAGACGGATTCATCACCCAGAAGTAAAAGCCGAATGTGTATAAGAAAACATACCATTCAAGAATTTGCAATTATCTCAATAATATTTTATTTACGGAATAACATATCCACAGATTAATTTTATATAAGATAATAATCAATTTGTTTCTATCAAATATAATTATCCATCTTTACAATTATAAGATATTATTATTTTATTATTTCTTTTAATGTTAACAAAATTAAATAAATTTATATTTAAATATGTGTTAAGTATACAATTTAGATTTTGGTTTGTGTAGTTGTCATAATAATCGAGCTGGTACCATCAATAATCATGCTATGCCAAGCCAATCAGCAATATATAAGGCCACCCCATCAGCAAGCTCTATAAGGCATCTAAGAATCTTTGACATTTAGGTGTTTGACGATATATTGAATAGGAGTCTATTAATTTTAAACCATGCGATGATGCTTTTAATGCAAGATTATTCATATGTCATAAATAGTTAATTGAAAGATAATGAATTTTAATGGTCATATCATAAATTGGTTTAAGTAAATCAATTCGATGTTAGGAACATTTACATAAAAATTGAAGTGTATACGAATAGTAAATTTTAAATGGGAGTTAAATAAAATAAAATAGAAATACGGTGGGAGAAGTGAACTCTATATGAAATACAATTAAGGTGATTTAGTTGATTTATATGAGTTAGAGGGGTGTTCACTTTTTCTTTCACTATAATGGATGTGTTTTATTAATGATTACAATTGAGTATGAACCGAGTTTCTACATGATAGGACCCTTAAGGAGCGGACCATAGAGAATATTTCCTATTGAATTAATGAAGGGACTTTAGCATCTCTCAGGTAATATATTTTTGATTTACCCTTCATAACCCTTGTGGTAATTCTTGAGATTTAATTGTTGGCTCCTATACTCTTACATTGTAGTTTGGGATATTTAACCTACCTTGTATTAATTTGTACATTTGATCTCACAGTAACATGCTTTATGGAGAAAGATTATATCTAGGATGTTTTATATGTTGTGATTACCTACTTCTAGTAGCTAGAGTGAGGTTGAGAGAATGAGAAATCTAAATTATATAGCTATGAATTACAATGGAGAGTATGTGTAAAACATATTTAAATATGATATTTATATGGGTTATCATTTAATATTTAAAATACTAATAGAGAAGGTATAAACCCTATGGGAAACTTAAGAGCCTGAGTTCACCAAAAAAATATAATGAAATAAAACACTTCTTTACATGAAATTTCTAAGAAATATTAATTAGTAATCATTAATATTAGATATTCTAAAAATAAGAGATAGGAATGGAAAACAAGCTAAAATTATATATTGAGAATTTTCATAAATAGATGCAAGTACTTAGCTTTAGCTTGATGTAAAATATGGCTAAGCTAGATGTCCGTACACAATTTATTTTTGAAAAGGAAAAAACAGGTTTTACAGGGACCTGAAACCGCAGAGTTTAAACAACAAAATAAAACTAAAAAAGTTCAAACAAGCAAACGGCTGTCCCAACACAATTTGTTAATATTGTACAAAATTGGGGCTTGTCCGATGAAGGCATCAATATTTATATAAATTTTATATTTATATTTGGGTTCTTTTTACAATTTGAGCATATTGAGTATGCTTTTCTACCTCCTTTATAGCTAGTATGACTTCCTTTACAACTTGAGTACAACAAAGATTTGTGAGTAATATAGAAAATATAACTTGTTAGAAAAACACAATAAACTCTATATAGGTTTTATTTTTCTATATAGACCTTTTCAAAACATTAAATTTTATTGAGAGTATTGTAGAAAAGAAATAGAACCTATTAGACAAATACATAAAAATATATACAAGCTTGCATTTCTATATGAACCTTTATTTATATATATATATATATATATTGATTACACCAAATATTTGTCAATATTAAAGAAAATTAAATCTGGTTAGACAAACACATCAAATAGTTTTGATTATTCCTTCTTTCTGGGCACGTAATATTGAGGTAGTCATCAAAGAGAGGACATATATTTTATTAGGAGGATTGCCACGGTCGCCTCCTTCCATGAAACGTGGTGATCTCTCATTTTAGGCTTCTGTCCATTCCTTCATGTTTTGGCATTTGTAAAGACCAGAGCAATTGGCATGAGATATCTGCCAAGAATTCCCAGCCCCCTTCGGTGATGCTGAGGAGGAATGTCTTTACCCGTGGGGGGGGAAAGGAGAAAGCCTCTATTTTTTTTCTGCACACAGGCGGGAAGGATGCTGGCAAAAGGTTACTGGTTCGCCATTTTGTCCGTGTAAACTCTATCCCCAATTTTTTCATCAGCCGTGATAGCGCTTAAGGTAACTCACTTGCCTGATTAGGGGAAATATTTATGCATCTTAAGTATCGTTGATACTAGAATGTTATATGAGTTTAATATGTTATTTTATCCTGCAATCATGGCATCCCATGAAACCACATTTATGTTTGATTAAAGAGTCTTATTTTATTCTCTATGCTTTGAGACCACATTTAAATAAATGGTTTGCCCATAAGCACGTTTATATTTCCTATGTCATGGTAGATGGATTATCTATTTGATGAATTGTACATTCAACACTAATTTTTAATGTGTGTGTAAGGTCTCGAGGAAGATGAGAGTTATTTCTCATCGTACTTAGATTTGTTTACTCAGCTGCATGCTACATATCCTTTGAATTCAATCTTGTGGAGACCTCTGCTTATTCTGGGAGAGAGAATGGAAACTAACGATAATAATGGAGTTTCGCTCTGCCCCAATTCAAGTGAGAAACCTACGTACTATAACAACTTTGAATTGGAATAAGCAATCCCTTTTGGATGCTTAACATTCATCAATCAACTCATCGACAGTGAGGAAAACGTTTGTTTGCTCATATCATTGTGATAGATTTATCCGTAAAATACCATACAGAAATATACCTTCTTCCTTGAAATAAAACTAAAACACTTTTCACTTCCATTTAAAACAATGCCATAACTATTAAATGTTTCTGCTCTCGTTTTGAGGGGGACGCATTTCTAAATTTCTGAACAACTAACTAATTATTTTATTCTAACTTATTGAAGCTTTGGGCATGAAATTTAAGAACCAGCTGAAACTGATTAACTTCCACAAATTCATTCCGCCTTGAATCTAAAGTAAATGGCTTTTAGTTTCTAAAGCCCTCTGAGCAAAGTCTTACTGTCTATACCCTGTAATCACTCCATTCCATGAGATCACATTTCTTAGCGGCATTTTTTAAACAGTTCACGTGTCTTGTCTATGCGTCCATACTTGGCGTACAATCTACCAGGACAGTTGCAAATACATCTGGAAAATGACCTACGGATCCTTTATGACTTGACGGATGTTCATACCCTGTTGCAAATCTCCCATTTTGGTGCAGGTACAAAGGATGCCAGAAAAAGGTTGTGGAATTTGGCTTTACACCTGCCAATTGCATTTGCTAATTGAAAGCTTTTAATCCCCTCCCAACAAATCCATTTTCAGCACACCCTACAATGCAGTAATTGTATTATAGTACACGTGCCTTGTCTATTGCTTCCTCCCTGGTATTGACCTTTCACTTCTCCAATTTGACGAGCTGCAACATGAAAATAAGGTTTCCATGGTGGTTTTAGGGTATGTTTATAAAATAAAAACTACTGCCAAGATTCTAATAATGAGCATGTTTAGGTTTTTAACATTACTGCATCCTTTACCCTTCGTAGTTAAGTATATATCAGCATAACTAATATATATAATTATATTTTCTTTTATATATATAACCATACTCTTAATACATCTTGCAAATCATAGGCTTTAGAAGCGGCTTCCCTAAACCACATTGGGTAAAATAAAATCCTTGATAAAATCTATCATTCCCCCGCTTAATTAAAGATATATTATGTTTTGTGTTTTGATCTTCTATTCAGCCAAATTTAAAGTTATGTTGTCTCCACTGATCTGATCCATATGCGTACTAACTATGCAACCTTCACCCTTCTGATTTGCATGTTTAATAAACCTTATTCATTTTGAAGTGGAAAAAACAAGAAAACGGTGCTCTCGGACTTCATTATTTTCTAATAATTGTAAAGTGATAAGTCCAAATTCAAAATAATTAAATCTTTTATTTTGTTTTATTTAATTTGGGATTCTTTAAATGAGTGAAAGGATTGGGGGCGTAGATTTGTTTGCCCAAAGGTATTGAAGCTCTTTGACGAGAATATATAATCAAAGATTTTATTTTAGGTTGAGATTTTGTTTTGAGGAACATCAAAAAATTTCAATTTTTTTTTTGTAGGAATGTCAAAAATCTATATTTGTTTATCGGAATCATTAGGTTTGAGTTATTTTTTTTACATTACTTAATTTCTTTAATGATAATATATAAAAAAAACTTTTGGACGATTTTATTTGGTTAATAGTGAAATTTAAGGGTAATTTTTAAATGTGAGTATCAACTAGATGTAATAAAGATAAATTATAGTATTAATCATTTAGATTAAACAAGTACCAGATTATATAATTATGTGTATAAGAGATGAGTTTTCATGAACCATTATTCAAGAAATGAATCTAAAGATTGATTCAAAAATTAAGCTTTTGAATATCGATAAATGCTACTATTCAACATAAATTCATCAAAATGGTGTTTAACAATTTGTCACGTCTCATACTTTGATGATATTTTGAGCATGACTTATTTTGACCATGACTTTATGAGATTTAAGATACGAATTATGATACGTGTTAAAGCAATATAATATACTACAATGTTTTGATGCATGGGAATGTAGAAACAAATAATTGTTTTCTTTCAAGAATTTTGAATGCATTTATATAAAATAGGAATGTTGATTAATTATTGTTTAAATTTATGTTTCTATAATGGTTACTAATACATTTTCATTTTTTTTTTGCATGCCTGAGTGCATATGAGTTGCAAGTGATGGAAGGCCAAGGTGATCGAAGGCCAAGAATGTGATTGAGGAAAAGAAGGTTAGCTCCCCGACAGGGTAAAAGAGGAGAAGCTCTCGATTACGCACACACCACTTAAATCATGTAGCTGCATTAGGGCATATCTGTTTTTCAATGTGATTGCGTGAAAATTGATTAGCATAGCAAATTTAAAATATGGTTTAATTGACCTTAGAAATTGTGGAAATAGTATGGCTTATTCTATTTTAATTAATCTCCATTTTATTTGAGCAATAAAAGGAAAATTTTTTTTTTTTTTTAAAGTATAATTAAAAAGAAATAAAACAAAATAAATAATGGAATATAACATTGTGTTTAAAATGAAATTATAAATTTACATAAAAAGGGATATATATATATATTTCTGTTTTGGTATATGGTGAATTCTCCAAAAATAATGAAGAATGAACAGCCCGAGAGAACATTGGCTCTGGAAATTCTGTCTTAAAACCAACAATTCACTTGGCATGTGGCAATCCTTAAGAATTGCATGAGAATTCGATCTGTCATCTGGAAATTTTATGCATGATCCTCAAAAAAGAGGAAGAGGGCTTTAAGAAAGAAAAGAGGACTTCGATTGAGGATATCCGAGAGCTCTGGAACAGAGGCGAAGAAGGTATTGTTGGGCATCTGCACTGGAAGCAAATTTTGCCAGGTTCTTTTCATTGCTATGCCTTCTTTTAATTTTATTTAAAACTGCAGTAAGGAAATGGAAGGAATGAAATGTTTTATTCTCTGATTAGAGTACAAACAACTGAGAAATCTTTCCAATTTCGTTTTGAAATCTGGGTAACAGCTTACTTCTCTGTGTTGCAATTATAGAATACACATTCTTCCTTCAGAATTAGGGTTTTCATTTTGTTACAAGTCTGCATTTTGTTGAAATGATATAAACCTATATATATATCTATGCATATATATATATGCACAGGAATTCGAATTCCCATGCATATATATATATATATATATATATGTCTGCATATTTGGTCTGCATAAAAATTTTGTCATCTGAATAAAATCAAAATGTCTTTGAGATAAATTCGAATACAGTTTATACTGGGTAAAATGTCTTCCTTTATTCTGAGTTTTGAAATTGCTAACCAGAGGAAAGAGGAAGGGATTATTTCCCTTGCCCTCCCCATGGGAAGGTCGTGGACGTGGGAGGCTCGCGCCCTCCAAGGCCGCGGCCTGTGGAGGAGGCGCGAGCCCCTCACAGCCCGCCCCCTCCCCATGGGAGGGGCAAGGGCTTCCCTGAGCCCTTTAGTCGCTCAATGCCAGTAAGGAAACCATGTAAAAATTACCCTATTCTGTGTGCACGGCCAAAGTGAATTCTTGAACAGATTTATAAACCAGAATTTCTTTCTTCAAATTATATTACAGCTTGTACATGATTTTTCATACATATATATATATATATATATGTATGTATGTATATATAGCCAATTGTATATGTATACACATATATATATTTATATATATATATATATATATATATATATATATATATATATATATATATATATATATATATATATATATGAAATACTGTATATGTGAGCATTATATATATGTATATATATATATATATATATATATGTATATGATATATATGTATGTATACATACATATATATATGTATACATATATATATATATATACATATATATACATATATAGCATACATATATGCATATATATATATGTATACATATATATATGAAGAGTATATATATATATATATGCATACATATATATATAGATATCCATGCATCATGTTAAATACAAATTGAAATAGAATGAACCATGTTTGAAACAGAAAATAGTATGAACTCTGTTAGTTATGTGCCAAATACAAATTGAAACAGGAAAACCATTTCTAGAAAATAGTATGAACTCTGTTAATTATGTGCCAAATACAAATTGAAACAGGAAAACCATTTCCAGAAAATAGTATGAACTCTGTTAATTATGTGCCAAATACAAATTGAAACAGGAAAACCATTTCCAAAAAATAGTATGAACTCTGTTAATTATGTGCCAAAATACAACTTGAAACAGGAAAACCATTTCCAGAAAATAGTATGAACTCTGTTAATTATGTGCCAAAATACAAATTGAAGCAAGTAAATAATTTCCAGAAAATAGAATGAACTCTGTTAATTATACACAAATATCTCAGTAATATTAAACCTGAAACAAGAACAGAAAGGTTTTGAGAAACCATGTAAACTGGAAAGCATTTTGATTTCTTAAACATATACTTACTTACAGAAGCATACCCTGAGTAAAGGAATACAATATAAAATGTGAATGCTAAATTATCTTCCAAACCTCTGAAATTCTGAATAAATTGCACTGTTTCAGTATACTATTATTACTTTGAACCCTGTATTGAAATTGGGAATTACACTATCAGTCAGTATGAGCTTGGAAAAATTAGGAATACATACTGAAAACAGAAAACACTGTTCCTTTCAAATAAATTGATTAATTCTTCTTCTTATAATACACTGAAAAGTATTAAGACATATACATCCTTCTTTAAAAAAAACATAGCCTTTATTCCAAACAGAAAAGGGATTACTTACAAAGGAATAAACGAGATCTTACAACTGAATTACAAAGGATTCACATTTGAAATTCTTTTAGAATTAATTGAATGATTGAAACATGTATGAAAGTGCATAACCTTCTGCTTTGGTATTTATTCATACTTCACTATGGTAACTTCCGGGACAGGGTGCCGAAGGTGGGAAAACAGAGACGGTAGTATTACCTTTTCTAAACTACCATTCACTTGTATTATTTTGCTTGGCCAAGCACTTGTACCATTGAAATAGATGGGTTTGTTTTAAAAGCCTAAAAATTTATATGTATTTGAGTCTCTGCCACCTCCTGTTGCAAGAAATGTGTTTATTTCTCATGTTAGAAATGCATATAGGCATCAGGCACGCATCGAGAGTTCCCTCCTGTTTTGCTGTTTCGGGTTGCTAGGCTCCTTTATGCAGGGCCGGGGATTCCTTCGAGTTAGGAAGGGACCCGGGGAAGTCATGGACTTCGTGGTTGGGCGGAAAAGGCGCCTGAATCACATTCTTGGCCCCAGCTCGCAAGAAGACCAAGGCGTCACGGCGGTTGGTGGTTCCAAGTTTATTTGCTATTGATGTACTTATGTATTATTCAAATTTGGCTTGTGAAGCTCATTGTAAATGTATATGTATTTTGACATTCTTGTTGAAACTTGAAATGGAAGTATGATTTGAAAGTATTTAATGTAACATTGATTTGAAAAGTTAAAGTTTTATAACTTAGCATAGAAAAGATGTTTCTATTTGAAGGATTGATTCCTCCAAGAGAGGTTGAATATATATTGATATGAGAAAGTCATTGAAATACTTATGCTTTGTATAATCTTGATACATTACATTGATATTATTGTTAATTATGAAATGCAATTTAAATTCTCTTTTATTTAAGCTCTCTTGGAAGTGTTATGGACGATGTTGACTACTTAGAAACCATTTTATAATTGTTGAATAAATTGAAAATACTCTTAATTTTCTCTTTAATACTGATTTAAAACGGATTGAAAACACTCTTAATTTTCGAGTGCTACATCTTGGTATCAGAGCAGCATGGTTCAACTCTAGGACCTATGCCTTACTACGTATAACGTTGTGTCTTAAATCAGGGTGACCTAAAATGGAAAATAGAGTGTACCAGCGAATTGGTGGATCTCGTGGAGGTCCCAATGATAAACTAGATCAAATTTTGGCCTTGCTGCAAAGCCACGGGGCTAGAATTGAAGAATTAGAACAAGGGAGGCGAGATGGCCATCAAGGATTAAACACAAATGAAACTGATGGAGAAGCAAATGCTGAACCACCTGGAAAAGAGGAAAAACTAAATAGGGTGGCTGAGGAGCTGGGAAAAGACCTAAAGAAGTTCGCTCCTCCGAAGTTTGATGGGAGAACTTTTGGAGATGGGGAAAAAGCTTGGGTTATAGAAATGGAGAGGTATTTTTCCCTACGAAATCTATCAGATGAAACAAAGGCTGAATGGGGTTCATATCAACTCACCGGTGAGGCTGCTACTTGGTGGGAAAATGAAAGGGCGGATAAGTAGTTTATGCATGGAGAGGTAACTTGGGATAAGTTCCTACAACTATTTAGGAAGAGGTGGTTACCACAATCTCTTTTTGATAAGAAGATGACAGAATTCCAAGTACTTGTACAGGGTGGCATGACAGTGACTCAATATTGGGAGAAATTCTCTCACTTGCTTAAGTATGCACCCCAATACCAGCATGATGAGAGATTCCGAGTTCAAAAATTTATTTTGGGGCTTAGACCTCAAATTGGAAATGAAATAGATCTGCACAATCCAACCACTATGGATGAATTTTTTGATTTAGCAATCAAACAGGAACACAAGTTGCAACAAACTGCTAACTATAGGAAGAGCAGGGAAGCCAAGTATGGCAATAAGAAATCCCAAGGGAAACGTCAAGATAATAGCAATCAGGGTGGTCAAAGCAAACAGGACAGCCGAGGGAATGAAAATAGGCAAATCAAAAATTTGAAGAGGGATGGTAGTCCCCAGGACCACAATGAAGGAAACAGAAACAATAACAACAAAAGGGGCAACTACAATAAGAGGAATGATAATAACAGGAGAAATTTTTCTGACAAAACCAAAGCACCTCGTGGAGGATGTTATACCTGTGGAGGCGAGCATTACGCCAGTGTGTGCCCTCAGAGAAATAACAAGCAAAATAACAGAAATCAACATCATATTCATGCAGCGGTTGACAATCGCCAGGCAGATTATCAAGCAACTCCCATCCAGTTATCGGGTAAATTATTTGGATGCCCTGTTTCTATTCTAATTGATACAGGTGCTACTGATAGTTTTATAGATCCTCATGTTTTGACTAAAATATCAGTTAGACCAAGTTTTATGGCAAATTCTTGGAAAGTTCAGTATGGAAACCGGGTAGAGAAAAAGGTAGAGCAATGCATGTATTTCAGCAAACTTGAACTCCCTAACCTTCAGACGTAGGTGAACTTGTATGTTGCACCATTGGGGTCTTACGACGTGATATTGGGGATAAATTGGCTCTCTGAACATAAGGCTCTAGTGGACTGTGAAGAGAAGTCAATTAAATGTCTTGATGACCGAGGAAACCAAGTGGAGCTTTGTGGCATTAAAAAGCCCTTAGAGCTTAGGCAGGTCTCCGCCATGGAGTTGAAAAAGGCAAGTCGAAAGGGATGCACTATCTTTGCAATAAAAGTCAAGGACCTTGATGAGAAGGAATCCTCAATTAATGATCATCCCATTCTGAAAGAATTTGAGGATGTTTTTCCTACCGAATTGACTGAGCTCCCGCCTAAGCGTGTGTTTGATTTCTCTATTGATCTGATTCCAGGGGCAGAGCCTCAGTCTAAGGCTCCTTACAGGATGAATACAATAGAATTATTTGAGCTCAAGGCCCAACTAGAAGAATTATTGAAGCAAGGTCTTATTAGGCCAAGCGTGTCACCTTGGGGAGCACCCGTCATCTTCGTGAAAAAGAAGGATGGTACCTTGAGGTTGTGCATTGATTATAGAATGCTTAACAAGGTCACTATCAAGAATAAATATATGCTCCCCCGCATCGATGATTTGTTTGATCAGCTGAAAGATGCCAAGGTATTCTCAAAAATTGATTTAAGATTAGGATACCACCAGTTGAGACTGAAGGAAGAAGACATACACAAAACTGCCTTCAGAACCAGGTATGGGCACTATGAGTTTACTGTGCTACCATTTGGGCTAAGTAATGCTCTTGCAGCTTTCATGAACCTGATGAATAGTGTCTTCCGAGATTGTTTGGATAATTTTGTCCTAATTTTTCTTGATGATATCTTGATCTATTCTAAGTCAGAGGAAGAACATGAGAAGCATTTGAGGATTGTGTTGCAACGTCTAAGGGAACATAAGCTGTATGGAAAAATGTCTAAATGTACCTTCTTCCAATCCGAAGTGCATTATTTAGGTCATGTAATTTCAGCGGAAGGGGTAAGAGTGGACCCAGAAAAGATTAAGGCAATTATGGATTGGCCAGCCCCGCAAAATGTCTCTGAAGTTCGAAGTTTCATGGGACTTGCAGGATACTATAGGAAGTTTGTTCAGGGGTTCTCAACAATTGCAGCACCTATCACTGCACTGCAGAAGAAGGAAAAGAAGTTTGAATGGAGGGATAAATGTGAGGAAGCTTTTCAGCTGCTTAAGAAGAAACTCACTACCGCACCCATCCTAGTTGTGCCAGATCCGAATGGCCATTTTACAATTATTACTGATGCATTAGGAGAAGGGGTAGGAGCAGTTCTTATGCAAGAAGGGCAAGTGGTAGCTTATGAATCAAGGAAGTTAAAACAACATGAATTAAATTATGCACCACATGACTTAGAATTGGCAGCCATAGTCCATGCTTTACAAATGTGGAGACATTATCTCTTGGGAAAGCCTTTCGAACTTAAAATAGACCATGCAGGATTGAGATATATCTTCACTCAACCTAATCTCAATCCCTGACAAAGGTGATGGCTGGAATTCCTGAGTGAGTAGGATTTTGGGATTGAATATATTAAAGGTAAGGAAAACAAAGTGGCTGATGCGCTGAGTAGAAGGAGGCACCTTGCAGCCATGGTTACCATAAAATCAGATTTCATGCAACAAGTAGTGCAATCCTCCTTTGGGGATGAATATTATGAAAAGGTGAAACAAGCCCTTGGGGTAAATCCCTTTGATCGTCGATATGAGGGTTATATATTAGAATCAGATGGACTTTTGAGATACCAGGGACGAATGTACATTCCTAGTTCTGCAAACTTGAGAGAGTTGGTGCTAGAAGAATTCCACAATGCTCCATACTCAGGACATCCCGGTATTACAAAAATGATGGAAGGACTTAGACCACTGTACTTCTCGCCATGACTTAAAAGGGATGTTACGTCCCATGTAGCCCGAAGCTTGGAGTGCCAGCAAGTCAAAGCTGAACATGTACATCTGCCAGGACTCTTATATCCTCACAGGGTACCAGAGTATAAATGGCAGGTTATCACTATGGATTTTATACAGGGGCTACCAATGTCTAAAAACCGACATGATACCATCTTGGTTGTGGTGGATAAATTGACAAAGGTTGCTCATTTCCTTCCGGGAAATCTCAAGGATGGATCAATGGTTTTAGCAAGGAAATTTGTTCAGGAAATCTTCCAGTTGCATGGAGTGCCAGAGATGATCATCTCAGATCGAGACACTCGAATGACTTCTAGGTTTTGGATTACATTAAACTCTTCCCTGGGAACTAAATTAAATTTTAGTTCCGCATATCATCCTCAGACCGATGGTCAGACAGAGAGGGTGAACCAGGTAGTAGAAGATCTCCTCCGCATGTACTACATGGAGCAGCAATATAAGTGGGAGGAGTATTTTCCTTTGGTAGAGTTTCCCTATAACAACTCCTACCATGCTTCCTTGGGCATGGCACCTTTTGAAGCCCTTTATGGACGTAAATGTCGAACACCCATTAGTTGGGACAGAGTAGAAGACAGGGTGGTGATTGGCCCTGAGATGCTCAGAGAAATGGAAGACCAAATGAAAATCATTAAGGAAAAGTTGAAGCAGGCTGCGGATAGACAGAAAAGTCTAGCAGATAAGAACCGGAGCTTTAGGCAGTTCTCTGCAGGAGATAAGGTCTTTTTGAGGGTTCGGCCACATAAGAGTTCAATCTCTTTCGGCAAGAACTCTAAGTTGGCTCCTAGGTTTGTTGGCCCCTTTGATGTTTTGGAGGTGGTGAATCCAGTTGCTTACAGGCTTGCTCTGCCACCAGCTCTATCCCGGATACATAATGTGTTTCATGTTTCAGTACTTAAGCCATACCATCCAGATATTGCTCATATCCTTGATTGGCGTGCACTGTAGGTCCAGGACCCAGGAGTGATATAGGTGGAACCCGTCAGGATTCTGGAAAAGCGCAACGTTAAGTTGCGTAATAGAGACATTATGCAATACAGGGTCCAGTGGGACCAATATTCGGTGGATAATGCCACCTGGGAAAATGCTGAGGATATAGATAGAATCTTTCCTCATTTGAGACCTTAGCATAATTACATTTTCCTTATAGAGACTTACGAAGTACTAATATCTCAATTTTACTATGCAATTTGCTTATAGACATCGAGACGATGTCTCTTCTCAAGAGGGGAAGGATGTCACGTCTCATACTTTGATGATATTTTGACCATGACTTATTTTGATAATGTTTGACCATGACTTTATGAGATTTAAGATACGAATTATGATACGTGTTAAAGCAATATAATATACTACAATGTTTTGATGTATGGGAATGTAGAAACAAATAATTGTTTTCTTTCAAGAATTTTGAATGCATTTATATAAAATAGGAATGTTGATTAATTATTGTTTAAATTTATGTTTCTATAATGGTTACTAATACATTTTCATTTTTTTTTGCACGCCTGAGTGCATATGAGTTGCAGGTGATCGAAGGCCAAGGTGATCGAAGGCCAAGAATGTGATTGAGGAAAAGAAGGTTAGCTCCCCGACAGGGTAAAAGAGGAGAAGCTCTCGATTACGCACACACCACTTAAATCATGTAGCTGCATTAGGGCATATCTGTTTTTCAATGTGATTGCGTGAAAATTGATTAGCATAGAAAATTTAAAATATGGTTTAATTGACCTTAGAAATTGTGGAAATAGTATGGCTTATTCTATTTTAATTAATCTCCATTTTATTTGAGCAATAAAAGGAAAAATCTATTTTTTTTAAAGTATAATTAAAAAGAAATAAAACAAAATAAATAATGGAATATAACATTGTGTTTAAAATGAAATTATAAATTTACATAAAAAGGGATATATATATATATTTCTGTTTTGGTATATGGTGAATTCTCCAAAAATAATGAAGAATGAACAGCCCGAGAGAACATTGGGCTCTGGAAAATTCTGTCTTAAAACCAACAATTCACTTGGCATGTGGCAATCCTTAAGAATTGCATGAGAATTCGATCTGTCATCTGGAAATTTTATGCATGATCCTCAAAAAAGAGGAAGAGGGCTTTAAGAAAGAAAAGAGGACTTCGATTGAGGATATCCGAGAGCTCTGGAACAGAGGCGAAGAAGGTATTGTTGGGCATCTGCACTGGAAGCAAATTTTGCCAGGTTCTTTTCATTGCTATGCCTTCTTTTAATTTTATTTAAAACTGCAGTAAGGAAATGGAAGGAATGAAATGTTTTATTCTCTGATTAGAGTACAAACAACTGAGAAATCTTTCCAATTTTGTTTTGAAATCTGGGTAACAGCTTACTTCTCTGTGTTGCAATTATAGAATACACATTCTTCCTTCAGAATTAGGGTTTTCATTTTGTTGCAAGTCTGCATTTTATTGAAATGATATAAACCTATATATATATCTATGCATATATATATATGCACAGGAATTCGAATTCCCATGCATATATATATATATATATGTCTGCATATTTGGTCTGCATAAAAATTCTGTCATCTGAATAAAATCAAAATGTCTTTGAGATAAATTCGAATGCAGTTTATACTGGGCAAAATGTCTTTCTTTATTCTGAGTTTTGAAATTGCTAACCAGAGGAAAGAGGAAGGGATTATTTCCCTTGCCCTCCCCATGGGAAGGTCGTGGACTGTGGGAGGCTCGCGCCCTCCATAGGCCGCGGCCTGTGGAGGAGGCGCAAGCCCCTCATAGCCTGCCCCCTCCCCATGGGAGGGGCAAGGGCTTCCCTGAGCCCTTTAGTCGCTCAATGCCAGTAAGGAAACCATGTAAAAATTACCCTGTTCTGTGAGCACGGCCAATGAATTCTTGGAACAGATTTATAAACCAGAATTTCTTTCTTCAAATTATACACAGCTGTACATGATTTTCTACACACACACACACATATATATATATATGTATACATATACAATTGGCTGCATATACATACATATATATATATACATATATATATATAGATATCCATGCATTTATGTGCCAAATACAAATTGAAACAGGAAAACCATTTCCAGAAAATAGTATGAACTCTGTTAATTATGTGCCAAATACAAATTGAAACAGGAAAACCATTTCCAGAAAATAGTATGAACTCTGTTAATTATGTGCCAAATACAAATTGAAACAGGAAAACCATTTCCAGAAAATAGTATGAACTCTGTTAATTATGTGCCAAATACAAATTGAAACAGGAAAACCATTTCCAGAAAATAGTATGAACTCTGTTAATTATGTGCCAAATACAAATTGAAATAGGAAAACCATTTCCAGAAAATAGTATGAACTCTGTTAATTATGTGCCAAATACAAATTGAAACAGGAAAACCATTTCCAGAAAATAGTATGAACTCTGTTAATTATGTGCCAAAATACAAATTGAAGCAGGTAAATCATTTCCAGAAAATAGAATGAACTCTGTCACAAATATCTCAGTAATATTAAACCTGAAACAAGAACAGAAAGGTTTTGAGAAACCATGTAAACTGGAAAGCATTTTGATTTCTTAAACATATACTTACTTACAGAAGCATACCCTGAGTAAAGGAATACAATATAAAATGTGAATGCTAAATTATCTTCCAAACCTCTGAAATTCTGAATAAATTGCACTGTTTCAGTATACTATTATTACTTTGAACCCTGTATTGAAATTGGGAATTACACTATTAGTCAATATGAGCTTGGAAAGATTAGGAATACATACTGAAAACATAAAACACTGTTCCTTTCAAATAAATTGATTAATTCTTCTTCTTATAATACACTGAAAAGTATTAAGACATATACGTCCTTCTTTAAAAAAAACAGAGCCTTTATTCCAAACAGAAAAGGGATTACTTACAAAGGAATAAACGAGATCTTACGACTGAATTACAAAGGATTCACATTTGAAATTCTTTTAGAATTAATTGAATGATTGAAACATGTATGAAAGTGTATAACCTTCTACTTTGGTATTTATTCATACTTCACTATGGTAACTTCCGGGACAGGGTGCCGAAGGTGGGCAAACAAAGATGGTAGTATTACCTTTTCTAAACTACCATTCACTTGTATTATTTTGGTTGAACAAGCACTTGTACCATTGAAATAGATGGGTTTGTTTTAAAAGCCTAAAAATTTATATGTATTTGAGTCTCTGCCACCTCCTGTTGCAAGAAATGTGTTTATTTCTCATGTTAGAAATGCATATAGGCATCAGGCACGCATCGAGAGTTCCCTCCTGTTTTGCTGTTTCGGGTTGCTAGGAGTTCCCTCCTGTTTTGCTGTTTCGGGTTACTAGGCTCCTTTATGCAGGGCCGGGGATTCCTTCGAGTTAGGAAGGGACCCGGGGAAGTCATGGACTTCGTGGTTGGGCGGAAAAGGCGCTTGAATCACATTCTTGGCCCCAGCTCGCAAGAAGACCAAGGCGTCACGGCAGTTGGTGGTTTCAAGTTTATTTGCTATTGATGTACTTATGTATTATTCAGATTTGGCTTGTGAAGCTCATTGTAAATGTATATGTATTTTGACATTCTTGTTGAAACTTGAAATGGAAGTATGATTTGAAAGTATTTAATGTAACATTGATTTGAAAAGTTAAAGTTTTATAACTTAGCATAGAAAAGATGTTTCTATTTGAAGGATTGATTCCTCCAAGAGAGGTTGAATATATATTGATATGAGAGTCATTGAAATACTTATGCTTTGTATAATCTTGATACATTACATTGATATTATTGTTAATTATGAAATGCAATTTAAATTCTCTTTTATTTAAGCTCTCTTGGAAGTGTTATGGACGATGTTGACTACTTGGAAACCTTTTTATAATGGTTGAATAAATTGAAAA
>VDFB02260564.1:0-105877 GCA_007258455.2 Sequoia sempervirens | reverse complement strand
GACATGTCCACGAACCCTTTATAAGCAATCCATCCTTTGAAATTGACCCATGTCAAGAACTTGATCCAAAGCATGTCGAAAGCAACTCTGAAAACATTCAAAATCAAGAATTTGTATCTCCAAGATACTACAATGATCTAATGAACACTCTCCTATCTATGAAAGATGCACATACTCCTCCATTTACCCATGAGATGATTTCTATGGATGGACACGTAGATGATCTTCATTGAAAACAAGATCCCTTTATTCCTGACATTATTACACAAAAAGATTAGGTTATTGATTCGTAGAGTCAAACAGAGTTGTCAACATCCGGATCAGATATATCCAAAATTCAGATTGAAGACATCATGTATGAAGATATCCAACACTATCCACTCAAGGAATCAAGTCAGACTGAATAGTATAATTTAGAGTTAGCAGAGCAGCAAATTGAAACATCACCTACAGTGGTCATTTCTCAGAGAATGCATTCTAAACAAAAGCTCTTGGAATAGGTGGAATCAAAGCATGAAGGTACTACTTCCACCATACTAGGGGCAACTTCTTCTCAAGAAAATTTCAACATAGGGAGCATGAAGAGTCCTTATGATAAAACTAGTGTCAATACTACAACTAGCCATGTCATGAATCTTCATCCACCCATCACCCAATCCACGAATTGGGACCAACGTCAAAAGAAAGAATTGAATCAAAGTACGAAGAATGTTATCAAAGTAGAAGAAAGAAGGAAACATAATGGACAAATCAAATACACATGGATACCAAAGAATACAAAGAAAAATCATCCCTATCAAACTCCATCAGTCAAATAAACTATGGGGAAAAATAAGAAAGGGAAAATTATGCATCAAAGATGTCCACAAAAGCAAAAGCAGGCTTTTCAAGCGATGTACAAAGTGTATCAAGCAGTTGGTCCTAATTCCATGCACACTTTCATATCCACCCATCATTGCTCATCTTCCCAAGTTTGGAGAGTCAAAGGTTCCAAACTATCAACCAATCCATCGCTTATCCCTAAACACACTCCATCCATGCCTCCACGCATGATATCCAATTCTTACATTGACCATGTATTGGCAATGACCCTTTATCATAAGGATTCAGAAGGCACTTTATTGCAATGTGCGCACAAAGACAGAGTTAACCCCGATATCAATGAAGCAGATCAAGAATCCAAAAATTTGCATTCAAGTGCACATATCTTAGCAAAGCAACTTCTTCAGGTAGGATATCGATAGCACATTATGATAGAAGCATCTACATCAACACCACCAGGTGGTTCAACATGAATTTTTCAAAAAAAACCAAAAAAAAATCATAAAATATGAAAATAAAAAAAAAATTAGAAAAAGGATTGAAAATATTAAAGAGAAAAATCATCTAGTGAAAACTACATGTGCGGTGCTTTGGGCAAGACCATGACGAAAACTGGTGCAGGAGCACCTGGGAAAATACTAGGTTCCCTTGAAGTTTTGTTTGAAGTTATATTTTGGTTGTGTTGTTTTTAGGTCATGTTGACCATTTTTTTAGCATTTGGTGGAGTAGGAATAAAACTTGATCTATTAAGATAAATGGATTGAGAGGTGGAAATCATGGATGGGTTTTGAAGCTCTAACTTGTCTAGGTTGCCAACCTTGTCAAAGGTTAGAAAACATAGTGTGTTTTATAACACTTACCATTAGGTCATCCAAAGGCTCGACCCAAGCAGCTCAATTGTTTTGAAGGCCTATGTAAGGCATGCCCTGACCATGGAATAGGGTTAGAGGTATTATTGTTGAAGTGACATTTGAGAAGCTAACGGAAACAGCGTTCTAAAAGACAGTTTTTTGAGTTTTGTTATCATATTGAGCTTTTATGGAGTAAATTTACTGTTACTTTGTTTGTAGAATGTAGTGTGAATTTTTTGCAAGCTTAGTGTGCCAATATTTTTTTCTTTGTAAATCTTTTTCATCTTGTATTTGTAAATAGTCAGTTTATTGTCTTTTTCTAGCCTGAATTAGACAATTTTGAAAGAATGGAGCTCTAGAGCACTTTCCCACTGTACAAATTGTACGGCCCTTTGGGAATAGTGTCTAGGCTCACTTAGTGTAAATATTTTAGCTTGTAGGGTTTGTGGGAGTTCTGGAGGTGCTAGCAAAGCTTTCCCCTAGGCAAGCCAGGCACGGTCTGGCTAGGGAAGGCAGTCAGAAAAAGACTCATATCTTGCACGGGAATTGAGATCTTGGAGAAATTATATTTGGAGAATTTTGTTGGAGGTCTTGGAAATGCATGGTGATTAGGGGGAGGATCCACCAATTCATTTAGAGTGAGAACTTTTTAACAGTCTGAAAACAACATTGAAAAGCTAGGAAACCCTAGGTTTTTAACCATTTTTGTGTTTGAGCAGTGTACGGGAAGTGCTACTCCAAAACCATAAAAATCCTTGAGGTGTAGGCATGAGAAACACAAAACCTAAACAAAGAACCTAGGTCCTTTGGTGGGTTTAGAAGAAAACTACATTTTATCTCTGTTGGGAGGCCTAATTGGGGCTCTAAGCTTGTAGCCTTTTCAAACCCTAGGAGGGTTTTTGTGAAAGCGATGGTTAGTTGGAGTCTTGTGTTGAAACAAGAACCCTAGTTTGATAATCTTGAAGCTATTACAACATCTACACACCCCTGCAAGAATCAAGTTAAGTGTTGAGAGAAATTGGCCTTTAGGAAGATTAAGGGTCAATGGAGAGTATGTGGCGAAGCACCAAGGTTGACTTGGTAGAAGGAAAGAATGGTGATAGTGGGGTTAGTCAATAGAAGTAGTGGCACCTAAATCTAAGGTAGGACCACTAGGACAAGGTGGGAGAGACACCTAGGAGTTCTTAGGAGCAAGGACTCAAAGCATGGGGCAATGAGTGCCTCATCCAACCCTAGCCTATCAGACAAAAACCTAGAAAATAGGCGTCATGTGTGGAATCGAGCATCTATGTGTTCCACTTCAAGTGAAAGCATCTCATCCGATCCATAAAAAATTTAGCATTCCATCCGTCTCAACCATAATAAAATCCATTCACCCATGAATCATCTATCTAATCCATCTGCATATATCTACATCCATAGTTTAAGTTATCTTGATCTTGACAAACTTTGGTGCACACTTTACGCTTGCTTATGGTAAACATCTTGACAGGGTTCATTTTCATTGATCCTATCCTATGCATCGTTATCTGATCTGTGAAGCATTATCCAATGAGCATTCTTTATCTGAACACCTTATCTTATTGCAAGATAATCCTTGGCATCCTTTGCGTACTTACCATATCCATCCATCCATACACCTATCCAGGCATCTATCCATGACATTCCATGCATTGCTAGACACTAGGAGCGGGTATTTACATCTTGCTTCGGGAATAAATTTTGGTCTATATCCTCTAACTTATGTGGTGATCTGAACATTGACAAACGTGAAATCAAATTGGTCAAAAAATTTGTGAGAAAAATTCCAAATTACTAGCCCATGGCATATTTTTACAAGAATACATTCCTTATCAAGCTTCGTCTTTTATCAAACATCAATCCAAATAATCGCTATTAGTCACATCTAATTGGTACACCAATGTCACATCAAATCAATCCATAATCTTGGGATATCCTTCCTGATCATTGTGTTGCTTAACACTATCCTTGCATTGTTGTGCATCCTCAACAATGTTATCATCATAAAATCCTGATCAATCAATCCTTGCATTGTTGTGAATCCTCAACAATGTTATCGTCATCAATCCCGATCAATCAAATCCTTGCATTGTTGTGTATCCTCAACAATGTTATCATCATCATCAATCCACCAATTAGATCAATCAACCTTAGCTTGGTTTTCAACAAAAACCCAAAATAGGGCACTGATATCATCACACATATCCATATCCAAATTGTCAAAATCATGTGAAAATCCAAAAACATCCAAAACATCAAAAAATCCAAAAACACTTAAAAAATAGAAAAACATCAAAAACAATTGGAATCTGAACTACGTCGTCTTTGAGCTTAAAATTTAGGCAAGGATCATCTTTGATCAGCCCCCGAGACACAAAAATCCAAAAAATATTCAAAAAAACCAAGAAAATCCAAAAACATCCAAAAACATCAAAATCCAAAAACATTCAAAATCACACAAAATCCAAAAACATTGGAAAATCAAAAAATCAAAACATTTGAAAAATCTAAAAACCCAAAAAAATAGCCTCAAAACATTCCAAAAACATCAAAAACATCAAAATATTTGAAAAAAATTCATCCGTCCCATCTTGATTTCACTTGAAATAATCAATCATCCATAATAAACTGATCGTAACCTTCATCCTTTAGAAAAATAAATAGAAACAATCACAACAATCGACAAAAGCAAACTTCAAATGCAAAATCAAAATCAAAACAACAAACGTCTAAAGGAAAAATCAAACTCTTGATCATTTTCAAACATGTCAATCGACCTTATATCAACAACCTATCAATCAACTTATCAAACCATCATCATCCTATACAATGTATGTCCTAGGATATATCGTTCCAACAAGGGCATCATTTTGGATATCATTTGGATTCTTATCCTATCAAAACAAATTCCTTTGGCTAGAGATATGAAGAACATTGGCTTGTTTGCATACTTGATCTTTTCTTTTTATTTATCTTATTGTGCTCATTCCAAGGACCTCTCGATGATATCCGAACGAAGGATTTAAAGAGATAGGAATGGGGCAGCGATCATTATCTTTTGTCTGTTGTGCTTGTTGGATGTTCTTGTAAAATAACTTAGTGAATATTTGCTTTGTTAGTGTGAACAAGAATACTCCTATTTGTTTGTCAATTCAAATTCCATCGCACTAGGTACAATGCCATCCTGGTTCTTTATACCTTGATGCATTGTACCTACGTGTGTTATCAAACATAAGGTAAGTGACCCTTTTAAAATTCCAATCCTTGATAAGAAAATCATCCATCATCGTCATCATCTATCATCATCATCATCTCTAATAAAGTCTCGTCAGATCATGGACTTGTTGGATCCTCTTGTCATCATCTCATTTCTTCTTTCTTCTCTTGTGCTAACATAACATCACCAATGCATCCATCCTGCATCCATCCTGCATCCACAAACCATCAATATTCTGCATATCATCTCACATGCATGATTATCATCATAATATATATCTGTTAGTCTAAGCATCTCATAAATCATATATTTGCATAAATCATACATTTGCATAACCACAACTTATCACATCATCAATATCATCCATCTCACATCATATCATCATTTAAGTTGTTTAAGATAATATAGATTTGTTATTCTAAGCATCTTAAAACCATCTCATTTGCATCATCATCCATAACCATCCATTTTGAACCTCTTTATCGTGAGATCAACCCTCAAATCGAATCTTTTTGCTCGATCTCTCAAGGGGGAAATGTACTAGTGTACTTTTCACTGGGGCATCCGGAAAAAAATTAGAATTTTTTTGAATTTTGATTGCGCCAAGTTTATTATTTGAACCAACGCAACAAGTACATTGCTTCAAAGAGGGGAAAATGTAGACACATGAAATTAGCATTATGCACTTAGTTCATATTCATCCGCTCATAAAATTAATCAAGTTCATTATATCCATTCATTAGGAAAATCAGGTTCATTTAATCTCTAAGGATTATCCACTTAAATTGAATGAATTAACTTTATTTAATTTAAGCCTATCATTCCCTCTTAAATAAATCAAGACTTTATTTAATTGAAATCCTGGAAGTCATATTTCTCCCTCTTGATTTAAATAAATCAAAGTATTCAAGTCAAAGGGGTCAAAATCACCTAATCATTAGCTAAACTAATCTAATCCCGATTAACCTAATCTAACCACCCATCACATCCTCTAGCTTTTCCCACTTGCACCAATAAATCATTTTAATCCATTTATAAATTCATCATTTCTTTCAACTTGGCATAAAAATGGAATATTCCCTCAAGTTTGAATATCAAGACAAGTTGACTTGTCCCTTCCAACATTGCAATAACTTCTCTCTTTCATGTCCCCCACTCAACATTAACTCTCAATTTCAAATTTGAATCTCCCCCTCTTTGGCACATTGGCCAAAACTTGCATATTCCTCAACCTATCATAATGTGACAAGTGGCCTCATCTCATTGGTCAAATCACTATCCCACATTTCTCCCTCTTGAGCACTCTTAGCATTTGAGAATCTACAAATAGAGGCTTCATTCTTCATCAAAGGGATCTCCACAATTTGATCCACAATCCTCATGCAAAGTCACTCTCTTCAATTGAGATCTGATTTTGTCCATTTCACTCCACAATCTTAGCATTTTTCATCTCCACAATCATTCATGCAAAGTCACTCTCTTCAGGAGAACTGATTTTTCCCACCATCACTCCATCTTCAAGGCATTTCATCATATAGCTTATCTATCAAGGATTGGGAAAGGACTATTTTCCACAATAGCACCAATCCACTATGGGATAGGATTTATAAATCATGTTTTATATGCCTTAGTTTGTCTTGTAATTTGTTTGCATTTTAAAGCATGATTTACTATCTCAAAAGAGCACTATGGTATTTGCATAGTTTGAACTAACATGCTAATTTGTTTTGAGGTTTGAGCTATTTTGCAGATTTGTGGTGCTTCAGATACATTGGGATATTATGAAGAGAGTGTTTAGATATTTGAAGGGCACTTCAGAATATGCTTTGTGTTACCATGGGAACTTGGTTGAATCACAGAGGACTCTCAGTATTCGAGGCTATGTGGATTATGATTGGGTAGGGGACATTGACAGCAGGAGATCCACCAGTGGATATATTTTCATTTTGAATGGTGGTGCAGTGAGTTGGATGAGTAAGTGGTAGGCTGTAATCACTTTGTCCACTACAGAAACAGAATACATGTCAGCAACACACGTCTATAAAGAAGCAATTTGGTTAAAACGTTTGTGTTCTAACATTGGTTTTGATGCAGGGAAAATAACAATTTATTGTGACAGTGAGAGTGCTATTTGTTTGGCAAAGAATCATACTTTCCATGCCAGGACAAAACATATTGATGTGCAGTATCATTTTGTACAAGATATGGTGGAGGATGGAAAGGTCGTTTTAGAAAAATTGGATACTCTGGAGAATGTTGCAAATGCATTGACGAAGCCAGTGAGCACAAACAAGTTCAGGTGGTGTGCCAGTTCAATGGGCCTCAATGCCCATGAATTCTAGTAGTTATGTTCTACTCTGGAGGTGCCTGTGTGATCTTCGTCAGGTGGGAGTTTGTTGGAATTGTGTGCCTCAATCTCACAGGCTGAAACCTCTGAAAGAGCCAAGTTGGTGTGACATCCTTATTGTCTGGCTGACTAGCAGTTGAGGAACCTTGTGAAATGTTCAGGTCACTGAGACCTTGTTTCTGTCTTACCGACTGGAGCCTATCACTGTGACATGTTGGTCGCTGTGAAATTTTCTATCTCTTACTGCCCGAGCTGATCTCTTTATGATGGGTTGGTGTCAAGTGGTGGTCAGGGAGACTCATGGCAACTGGAGTCATCGAAGTAACTCAAATGTTTTAGTATGAAGTCTTATCGATATGGAAAGTCTTACCGATAGTTATACACTTGGAGTCTTTGGGATAATATGAAGGCTCGTTATGACCTCTTGGTGATAGATGGTATGTCTCGCCGAATAGCTACACTCGGAGTCATAGGGATAACATGAAGGTTTCGGTATGAAGTCTTAGTGATGGATGTTTGTCTCAGTGATGGGGTAGTTTGTTGTCAATATGACTCCTGGAAACTATTTGGTGCTTAGTATGACTTGAGGGCTTGGTATTACCTCTAAGCAATAACCTAAGTCTTGCCGATAGTGTTCACATCGATATGAATTGAGGACTTCGTTATGATCTCTCAGAGAATAGCAATAGTCTCACTGATGAGAATGCTGAGGTAAATGTGACTTGTGAACTTCGGTATGATCTCTTGGAAAATGGTGATAGTCTCACCGATGAGAATACTGAGGTCAATGCAACTTGTGAACTTGGTATAATGTCTTGCCGATGGTCAGGACTCTTGGTGATAACTTCAATCATTCTTGTGGCATTAGGGAGACACGATTAGTGTCTCACTGACATGTGGATAGATTTTGAATGCCTTTGACCGATTGACTATCCTACGTGGTTTGTCCTCGACCAATCAAATAAGCTAAATGTGAACCACTAGTAGTTGGACTATTGCAGTCATTACTAAGAGGAAGATTGACAGACCATGGGCATCATGGATATACTCAGAGGTTGAATATTGTGATCATATGGATGAACTATTCGATGAATAGTTGAATGAATGGTTCGATGTGTGATCAGTGAGAATTCGATTCTAAGAGCATTGAATCTTGAATGTTCTATACAAGGTTGATCATGGATTATGCTATTGAAAATTGACATCAAAAAGATAAGTCTAATCTCTGTATGTAATTTCCATTATTGTAATACAAAGGGGATTTTCTTAGTGTGGTGGGTTTTTCTCCCATAAGGGTTTTCCCGCGTAAATCTGGTGTTCATCTGTGTATGATTATTTCTTTGTTTCTATTATTGCTTTCAAGTGTATCTTAATTGGACTATAATTGAAAATTTAAAAGCATCTTTGCATTCTTCCCTGAGTTTTTGACATTAGGAGAGTTGTTTCCACACCTTAGCTTTCCTTACACTTGGGGATCATCAGGCTCTTTTTCCCTTGCTTCTAATGTTGGTGGAGGACGTGACTTGTGAGTCCAATTTCTTTGATCTTTTTCTTTTATCTAATTCTTGAGATTGGGAAGCATGGTGCAGAAGCTCCTCCTATTCAATCTCATGACTAGTCTCAGGGTTACTATTGTCAATATCGGCCTCTTTGTCATAAACCTCATCAAACCTTTCATCATGCAGCCGAAGGTCTCTAAAAACGGCATTGGGGCATCTTATTTCTTACCAGAACCTCCAGAAATCTATTTTCTTTCTCTCCAACCACCCCACATGTTTCAATTGCATGTTGAGGGATTTACCCATCAGGAGGTTCTTCTGATACTCCACAATATAGACATAGAAGTCTAGCCATGGTGGTCGTTTGAATGGTATGTGCCCAAGTCAACGTATACCTTTGGCCATTCTTGGCTCAGATTCTTCCTTAACTCAAAATACTCCTAACTCTCATGTTTCAAAGTTGGTAGGTGTTTTTTTAGATTGTAGTCCCATGTGTCACAAATAAGAACCAAGCCTAAGAGCACCAATTTTTTTGTAAGCTCTCCCTCTGCCCTCTACTTCACTAGTGTTACCTAACTATTGGCAATGTTAAGGGGAGTCGGGTAAACCCCTGTCTTGTGCTTTCCAGCACCATAGACGTTGTTGGAAATAGTTTCCTAACGACATGCCTCCAAATCAAAAACTTTATCCATTACAAATTTTGGGAGCCTGAAACACTCTCAAAATTTGTAACAGATAGAGTTTTTTCTTTGGAGGCATGCTGTCAGGAAACTACTAACGAAACCATGGAATCTAATAAAAGTGAAATCTTCACCCAAGAAATAATCTACTAGGTTCTATGAAGTCTTCATCCATTGCAAGACCTCAGGAGAGAAGTGGCCCAAAGGGTGTGGGAACAAGTCTAGAAGTACTAGCCTTATAAAATAATCCACAAACCAATAGTAATCCCATGTCCTTGGTAGCACATGAGTCCATACCAAAATTGGTTGGTAGAAACATTTTACATCGAAACTAAATAATGAAAAACCTATCCCCAAAAACTCATAATTTTGATGCAAGATCAAGTGAACCAAGAAAGAATAATACTTGAGTTTACACTCACTATCCTAGGTCCTCAATTTCTCTAGCATCCCTTTGGCTATTGCATCAGTAAAATCAAAATACTTTTGACTTTTATCCTTCTTAAGCATGAAAGACAAGCCCATCTAAAAAGGATGGACCTCTTCATCATCATCAAAGACCATAAATCTAGGCAATCATTAAGAAAATAGATTATATATCTTAATATTCTATCCACAAGAGGAAAATAGAACAGATCTCTCTCTAGCCTTTATTTTGTTTCATCCTCATAAAATTGCACCTTCCTAGTTCTAGTTTCCCAGAATCATTCCATCTCTTCCTCATCAAAGTGATCAGCACCCCAGGTTGTAGGGATACACAACATATCTTGTATGGCTACTACAGTAATTGTAACCTTTATCATGTTTCCAACAATAACTCCTGCCTCCATGTTGAATCTTTTAGCACATGCATCTACCAACTCTGGGCATGGGTGTACAGTGGGAAACATGAAACTTTTGGTTGACCCATGTTTAATCATTCTTTGTAATGCCCCTTCCCTAAGGATTTTAGGGTTAGTCACCAATTTTGGGTCAAAAATGTTGTCTACGAAATCCTACACCACCTCTCTTCTAACACGATCATCTAGATGTACTGATTTGGTATAATCAAAATGTCATTCCTCTAGTGCTAGGGCATTGGGAAATGAATCCCTCCCAAAAATATTTACGTAACCCAACCTTTTGGATGAGGCTCCAACCTTTCTACTAGATGTTGATGCTTCTACCATTGCTATGCTAAGAATTTGTAGAGAGTTTCTTCAGTGAAATGATCACTTGATTTTCTACTTAGCAAAAAATTTCTTTTGGGTGTAGTTAATTCCTTTGCGCATATATGCAGTTAAGGCTTTGTTGTTACCACTGGTCCACTAAATGTTTCCACCAAGGTGATACATGTGGATTTGCGATCCGTATCCCTTAGGAATGCCAAATTCATCGTGAGAATGGAATTAGTACATTCTTCCTACTACCTCTTTTACAAATAATCCAAACGCATTGGAAAGCATGCTTTTAGCTATGAGAAGCATGATTAGGTCTAGTGCAAGGTACTTTGAAAAGATGTACCTATTTAATTTTTAAGAACTTGACATGCTAATCAATGTATTTTTGTACAAGAAAGCTAATTGTTGCTAATAATAGCAAAGGACACATGGTGACGATCGGCCTACATGAGCATTACTCCCAATGCACAAATTTATTTCTCGAGGCATGATGTCAAATTTTCCATATGATTCACCTCTTTCCCTCTAGATGCTTTGATATGTTCTCCATTTCCATCCAACTAGAAATGGATTTTTCGTTGGTCGGGTTTGTTGACGTGTCTTTTCTATAAATAGCTATGCCACCTTATTACAATATTCATTCAAAAAATAGCCTTTTAAGTTGAGCAATATTTTCTTGCTATCTCTCATTCTACTAGCCTTAGCTTTTACTCTCATCATGTCGTTTGGTCTAGGCACTCCCATTTGGCTCCTTCCACGAAGGCCACAATACTCTTTTGTAGGCAAAATTACCAGCAACAAAATCAAGTGCCTGGAAAAGAAGAATGACCACCTCATTGTCGTTGTATTTAAGTGGGTCCTGGCAAGGATTGTGTGAAGGATGAATACCAACCGCGGTGCAACTCTAATGTCATTTCCCACTTTGTGGCCTTCCTCCTCAACTTAGACATTTCCAAGCCTTGGATAATTGTGTTGTGTCATGCCATGTTTGACTCTTTGTACTTGGACGAGCACGGCGAAACTGTCCAAGTGGCCATCCCTAGTGTTGGCATTTCAAACACCATGGACCTCCACAGGCACATCGATTATGTGGAGGACGTGGTCTAGATACCCTTCCTTACTAACTTTTGAACCATGGACCTTGAGAGACATCACTCATTGTCTCATCCTATGGCGACTTTCCTTCTAAGGGAGTTTGGTGTGGAGCATGTTGGTGTGTTTGAATAGAAAAAGTACTTTGAATTCCTTGCGTACAGACATGGGAATGAGGACTCAAGTCACTGATGTGTTGGAACTATGTGTGTTATTTTGACCCCTTTTCACCATGTCAAAGAAGAAGAAGAAGAAACTGATGAAGAGCCACTTTTGACTACTTAGCAATGGCTAGAGGTTTATGAATCTCACTATTTTTGCTCGTTTTTTACCTTTTTGCAATATAACTCTTTTTTGGGTTTTCAAAAGAAGCTTCAACTTCTCTAGAAGCCTCAAGCTCGTACTATAATGTAAATTTTTTAATGAATATAATATAGTACCTTTCTTGTTTCTTCCAACACTATCTCATGGCTTTATTCTCAAAATTAAATCAGATTTTATAAAAGAAATTACATATGCTACTTAACTGTGAAAATTTTAAAGAACTTGCGTATTTTAATGAAACAATTTTAGATAAATACTATTCACTGATATATCCAAAACATTACCTTCCATATCTTCGAGATCATATGCATTATTTTCCTTGCAGCATGCACTGATACAAAAGGGTCCCTTCCATAACACTTCAAATTTTGTATGTTGTCTTAGTTTCACAGTGCACTCATCATACTTTAGAACCAGGCTTCTTTCCCTAAAATCTGGGTTGGAGGTCTTTTTGTTGAACCATAATTTTACTGTTTGTTGGCACTCGATCATGGCTTCATAAGCTTTTTCTCAATCTTCCTCAAGGTTCAGGAGTTTTTCCAACCTTACTTCCATTCCACCACCTTCTTCAATCCCTAGGGATTTTAACAGTTACAAGGAAAGGATCTCTATAGAGACAGGTAAAAATTCCTCTTTCCTATATACTAGCTCATACGAGGAGGCCTTCAAGATATGCTTGGCCATATTCAGGTCAGCCCATAGAGCGGCTCACAAGTGCTTGTGCCAATCCCTTTGTTGTTCTAACCCGATGCGCTTGATTAACCTAATTAGGTTTTTCTTGGTCAACTCCACTAACCTATTTCCTTATGGGTAGTAATTTGATGGATTTTTAAGACCTAATCTCCATGTTTGAGAGAAAAATACATCCCTGAACCCACAAAATCTTGTACATTGTCGAATATAATGGTGTTTGGCAAACCAAATCTTGTTACCAGCTCTTCAAGGAAGTTGACGATCTCACCTTCTATAGCATTTTTTAGGGTGATGGCCTCCATCCACCTTGTGAAGTAGTCAGTTGCCATAAAGATCCACTTATGGCTAGAATTGGAAATAGGATTTATCATCTCGATGAAATCCAAACCCCATTAAGAAAAGGGTTCCTTAGTTACAATTAGGCTCAAGGGAAGGGCAAAATTCTTTGTTTTTCCAACAAAATATTGGTACTGAGTACACTTTTGCACCAAATGGTGTGCTTCAAAAAACATGGAGGGACAATAATATCCTACTCATATTATCTGGAAAGCAATAGTCTTGGCAGAGAAATGTACACCCTGAAGATTGTTATGAAATTATTTAAGAACTCTTTCTGCCTGTGGCTTACTCAAGCATCGAACTAGTTTGTGTAGACCTGATTGATCTCCTTCTCAACTAAGGAACTTGATTCTTGTGTAAGATATTCACAAAGACCTCTTCCCTAAACCATATTGGTCAGTTTAATATCCACATCGTACTCTAGGATTTTAGTGATCTAGTTGGCCCTCTTTTCAATTATTTCTCCCTTAGTGATATACTCCCGCACACTAGGATGTGTGATGTAGATGGTGATTATGTTGGCTGATACTAGGTGTCAGAACTTCTTTAGGCTTTTAACAATAGAAAAAGCCTACTTTTCAACAAAATTATACTTGGCTTCATATCCTTTAAGAGTTCTAGAGTGAAAATCAATGGGATGCTCTATGTTATTTCCTTCATCCTTCTAAGTGAGTACCAAAGCTATGTTATGTTGGCCATTGTATGGGATGCTCTATGTTATTTCCTTCATCCTTTATCTGCTCGAAAGTTGCTTTTCCTTTGGGAGTCCATTTGAACACTAGGTTCTTTTTGAGCATCGACATGATAGGTCTCACGATGTTGGCGAAGTATTAAATGAAACGATTTACAAAATTGATCTTCCCTAGAAAAGACTACAACCCTTTCTGATTTACTGGTGGGGGCGGCTCCATTATAGATCTCACTCTTTCAGGGTCTATCGCTATTCCCTCCTTCAATACCACAAAACCAAGTAGCTTTGCTTGGGGCACTCTGAAAACACATTTTTTAGGATTCAATGAAATCCTAAACTGTGGACATTTCTTACAAACCTTTTCCAAATGATCAAAGTAATCATCCATTGATTTTGAAAAGATTGTTAGGTCATCCAGATTTATTAAAATAATTTGATTAATTAATCCTCTAAAAGTGATATCCATTTCTTGTTGAAAAGTTGTACCAGCATTTGAAAGTCCGAAGGGAATTTTTGAGTATGTGAACATTCCCCACTTAGTAGTGAACATTGTTTTATGTTAGTCACCTTCCTTTACATATACTTGGTTATAACCTGAGAAACTATCGAGTAACATTTGAAAACATCTCCGATCCAACCACAGTCTGCAAGATTTGCTCCATTGATGGAAAGGGGTAATGGTCTTTTAGTGAGGCTTTATTCAAATCTTTGAAATCCACATAGAGCCTAATATCACCATTCTTTAATCGAACCAGTACCAGATTAGACACCCAGGTGGAATTCTTAATCAGATATATGATCTTTGATTCAATTAATTTGGTGAGCTATTGTGCCATCAATGCTTCAACCTTTAGATTGATTAGCCTTTTTTTGTCAAGTGAGCTTCAAACCTTCAGCCAAATCAATAGTATGCTAAATTATGCCTAGGTCATACCTTCTAAAATCATAGGTCCAAGTTATAATCTCGTTGTATCTAGAACACAGATCCTTTGGTCTTTCTTTATCCTTCTGTAGTACATCCCTTTCAACCTTTAACTTTCTACCACTTTTGACATCAACCTCCTCATAATCCCTCACATCCACAGTGAACCTTGGTTTTCTATTTCTTGCATTCTCATAGTCAAAAAGGTTTTCAAGAGAGATTAGACCTCAAGGAAGCTTATTTCTTTTCAAGTGATTCCTTCGGGAGATTTTGTTTCAGGATGTGAATGGCTAGAAGCTTTTCTTGATTTCTGTAAAAAGGTGGCGATCTATATATCATCCTCAAATACTTGCCAATTTTGATCATTATCGGGAATTTTTGGTCAGATGATGATTTGTACTACAATTTGCTTCATTTTTGAATTAAAAATTGGTTCAAATTCTGAACTAATCAAATCCATCTGATTGGCAACACTATTTTGAGATCAGGGAATGACTTGTATATTAAAATCTTCAAATCTTTCAATTAGATCCCATATCTTGTGTCTATAGGATTTCATTCTTATATTCTTCGTAGCCACTTGCCCATGGACCTAGCTCACAACTAATCTATGAATGCTTGCATTGTCTCCATGCCCATCCGTTCTACAAGAATTAGACCATGAGGCTTCATATTTTGCATCATTGTTCAAGCTTGGGAACTGAAAATGAAAGGCCTTGAGGGTCTCTAACCTTGTCAGGGACACTAGTCAAACACCTACTCTAGAACCAGCTTTGCATTTGGCGCCATCAAAATATGATGTCCATAGATGGTTTTCACCTAGATCATTATATTCCTCTCGATCCTTTGTCACTTTTGGGAAGACTTGATCATCATTGAAGATCACATAGGTTCCTAGTCCCATCGCATGAAATTTTTTGAATGGGTTGAAGTTGATAAATTGGTTGAGGATGACCTCCTCTTCTGTGGTCTGATCACTCGTGTCTTCCTTGTCTTCCAGTATCTCTACGCAGTACTTTTCCCATTGTGAGAAGGAGGTATGGGCTGCTTAAAAGCATAGGACTGCATTGTCCACTATATGTTCTAGATGCAAAGATTCAAACAAGATTTTCATCTTCGCCCCATGTTTAGTCCTTAATATTAGGTGAGACCAATTGAGAACTAAATATCTGCCAAGATTTGCTATGAAATCTCTTGAAAGACATGTTTTGAATACCAGGGGAATTTCTATCACCACTATTTCTTGTGTGACTATTTGGCTTGGACATGAGAAGAGGGTTAAAGACAAATATTTAATGTGGTCGATGATCGAAACCTTCTTCCCATCCAATTGCATGATTCCCTTCTCAAGGGGCTCATACTTAAGTTTTAGGGCATTGGCCACTTGTTTTGGCATGACCGTTGTACTAGCTCTTGAATCAATCATGTTATTATGTAAAGGCTTATCTCCAACAATAAGTGTTAAAAAGAAAGGTGTGGAATTTGGCTTGCTTACCTCTTTCTCTTTTGCATTTCCCACATTGTTCACATTAGTTGTGGATTTCAAAGATTCAGGGTCCAACGCAGGCTCTTTATCTTTAAGTTTATCAAATGGCAGAGTTGCATCCGTCTGCAGTATTTTTTCTTCATTCTTTAATGCTTCCTTAAGCAACATCTTTTGTTTGGGAATGGTTATGACATCCCAAAAAGATATGTTAGTAGGTTCCTTCTTCAATTATTCCACCATATTAAGCATTCTGACTGGTAGAACCTTGGGCTTAAATGGTAGTATCTCTCACGTCTTGGGGGAAAAACAATCTGTCATGAATGGGCTCACTATCTTGTCCTTCTCTTTCTCTGGAAATGCGGAGTTCATGACTACTGAGTAGGTTGGAAAATGGCCTGTGGAGTCTACTTTTCTTCTAGTTGTTGTTGACGTAGTTGTGAACGTGGTAGAACTTGTACGTATTCTCTTGTGAGCCTCCTTTTGGATCTTGTGTTGTAGTCCAATGGTAATTGTGTAGCATTGGTCATTGGAGTATCATTCATGAATATTGCATCCTTTTCCTCCATCCATGAAAATAGTGCTTGGTCTGGCACAATATCCATCTCTTGTTCTAAAGACATTCCTTACACTTGCACTCTAAAGGGGTATTTTCCATCTCAAGGGACTGATATTCTTCCATATTCTAGAGCACACCTTTATTTCTTTGTTTCGCTATCATTTGCTACAGATTTCGCCTCAGACAATTTCAAGGCATGTGACTATCACTACACGGGAAGCACCATACGTTCTCATCTTCTACCAAGTTGTTTTTTCCTACAATTAATTATGTAATTTGGTTGTCTTTGATTGTTTATGGTGGAATAGTGACCAAAACCATCTGGTTTGTAGACACCATTTATTGACCTCCTCCTTTTGAGGGTCCTTGGTATGTATTTTGTTGATAGGATGGCCTTCCCCCTAATAGGTCTAAGTGGCCTGTTTCGGAGGTGTCGCTTACTATCATTTGATGAGGACTAACTCATTAGAAAAATACCATATGAGACTCTTCATATCATTGATGTCTACTGCTAGTGAGGAGGTGCTTGAAGTGCTTGGTTACGTAGCAAGGTACACATACATGGATTACGTTGTAACTAATGTTGCCACTTGTTGAGAAAAAGTGCTTGGAGTAGCTTCTTCCTAAGGACCACTAGATATTTTTGTGAATACAGGCATCAGTGGTCACGGTGGAAGCTTCCCAATGTTAATCAAGCTATTTTCTACATGCACAAGTAAATCATATGTGTCAAGTAAGACATCCCCTCCCATAGAGGTTATAATAACTACGATGTCTGAATTGAGAACCTTTAGGTAAAACATGAACACCATCACAGCTGGAGGTTGGGTAGTTATAGGGATTCTTTGCTAGGTTTTGTGAAACCTAGCATTGAAGCCGCTCATGGCCTCTTGCAAGGCTCTTTTGATGATGATTAATTGATGTAGCAATGAGGAGCGATCTCCTTTTTTCTAAGAAGCATTCAAACAACCTTTCTTTGAGCTCATCCCTGAGAAAATAGAACTAGAAGCCAAAGACCAATACCAATCTTGGGCTCTTCCTTTGAATGAAGTGACCAACAACCTAAGAGAAATATTTTCCTCTACTATGTTATGCACCCTGCACACCTCCACTATATCTTGGAGGTGTTCAGAGGGGGTTTTGAAGTCTTCTCCAAAAAAAATTGGAATAGCCTTGAAGGTATTAGTGAGTATAGCATGCCATACATCTGGGAGCATAGGAGGTTGTAGCGGACTACCAGTATCGCAGGTTTTTAAATTTCTAGGAGTAGGGGCAGCTATGTGAACCATGGAGAATAGATTTCTATGAATTGGGTATACTATTATTCTGATTTGAAAAGTTCAGCCTCCTGAGGGAGTAGATAAGGCTTTAGATCTTAGGCTTTGACTTCTCGCCCTATTACTCCTTATAGGTGATACAGAACCTATAAGTATTCTTCTCCTGGATACCAAGGCAGGTAACTAGGAGTACTAGAAATGGCCCCTTGAGGATGCTCTTGTTTGAATTTTGGGCATGAAAATTCTAGCTTCTTTCTTTGGCCTGATTTTAGAAACATTTCTGACTTCTAATCAACCAAGGTTTTTCGGACCCACTAGGTGTACTAGAAAAAGAATTGTTGATCATTAAAGCTTGTGCCTCTCCAACAGCCTTATAGGAAATTCAACGAGTGGGGAACCAATTGTGCCTCACTAAATAACTGTGGGATTTTTATAGAAAGTTGGCTCTTCTTTGAGTTGGGAGAAAAGGTAGAAGGAAATGTAAATATAAAACATAAAAATGGCTATGCGCCAAAGCTTTTACAACATTTCAAACTCAATTTTTTTTTCCTATAAATGATATAATAGACACAGAATGCCACAACCCTTCGTTGTTGGGAAGAGAACGAGAAACAAAGGCTAAGTACAAGCATAGTGCACTGTTTCAAATCTCCCCATGAGAAGCACTCATTAAGGTCTGATCAAGCTTTGAAAGCTCCAAAAGTTAATAAAAACATTTAGAAATTCCAAAAACCCTTTCTCTTTTTATAGCATAATATGGAAAAACAACAACCTTTAAAAAAAATGGAGAAGTTCAACAAACATAATCCAATTTCTAAAAGTTATTATTATATCATAGAAGCCTACAACATGAAAATCAACTACTTGAACTATCAAATTAAACTTAACAAAGTGTTTTTATCATGAACAAAAACATAAAGAAGAAACTTGACAAAGGCCATAGCATGCACAATTTCAAAGGTTTCTTCTAGATAGATCGTACTTAAATATCAAATGAACATAAAAAAGAAAGGTTGAATGCCAATCCAATAATAGTTTGAGTTAAAATAATATAACATGCCAGAGAATAGCAATGTATTGTAAACCTTAAACTTTTGAAAATATCTCTAAAACTAAGGAAAACTAAAAGAACTAAATCGAAAAAACTTTCTTCTTTGAGTTGTCACCTCCTATTTATAGCTGAAAAGAGAAAACCATTGACAACATTCTAGAAGCAAATACTGCCATATGCTTGCATCTGATAGCTCATGATTCAATCGTAGATCTTGATTAGATCATGGAAATACTTGCTCATTAATTCCTAATTTCCTCATTAATGTCCTTTAGATATTTAGCAAAGACTTCAATCTTAAAACAATTGAATCTTAAAAATAACTTGGAAAAATATGATCAACCAATTACATAGATTAATGGTACTAATTGAAGGTTCCAACCCAAAAGTAAGAAAGACCTAGCATGCTCCAACAAACTCCATCCAAAGAGATCACTCCTTAAAAGTGCAACTTTCCCAAAGCGAAGAGATAAAGTGTTGAGCGAATGAGGAATCTTAGATTTATGAAAATAGCCCTAGAGAAAAATCCTACCAAGCTAACACGTGCCCTAGATTTCTCCCGAAAGACGATAAACAAAAATTGTGCAGCCACCATGTGGCACATTACGCACCTTTGAGAATAACCTTTTACTTTAAGTGTAGATTCATCCTGAAGTCAAAAATGTATAAAAGCCCAAAACTGAAAGAAGATTAAGGGAAAAATTGCTTTAAAGATACCTTGAATGATGTCTTGTAATGTAAATCTGTAGTCTAACATGAAGTGGCCATGAAGAATGTAGATCTTGGTTTTGAATTGGATATGCAACAATGCTTAACTTGGACGTTGAATGCTACATCAGAACACTAGCTCAACAACATGCTTGATGCATTATGTCTTTGACATGATAAGGGTTCTTGAATTGCTGCAACAAATGATGGAGAACTTTTCCATTGAATGCTTTATAAATGCTCTTGAATTCCCTTGAATACTCTTGTAATCATAAACATGCTATTAGGAATGCTCTCTTGAAAGTATTAGGTGGAAAATGAGTGAAATAACCTTGTATTCATACTTATTTATGCAAAATTTCCTAGAATTACAACACTACAAGCTGACATTAGATCTAGAAAGATAAAATCTTGCCAAAAATTGGATTTAAATTAGGTCTTGATTAAAGTGGGACTCATACGCCCAAGGTGGCATATGAGTCTCAGTGGCTCAAAACTGGGGCACAAACTCCAAGATAGGTCCTGATTAATGTGAAATTCAATATCAAGTCTCAAAGCCTAGGTGGGACTCATACGCCCAAGGTGGCGTATGAGTCCTAAACCACTAAATCTGAAATGCATGACCAAAAACACTGAATTGTGACTGGTTATTTGATAAATGTTAGGATTATCTCCGGAAAAATGTATTTAATGAGGCTTGTGGGTGCAAAATAGGGCCAATTAAGGCATAAATAAACCCAATTAATTAATAAAACCCTAGATTAGTGTTAAAGTGTTAGGATACACTTTACAACACCCTAAATAAAGCACCATTAGGTCCATTTAGTTTACAAGGGCCTTAAACTTAATGCGAAGGTGTAAATAAATACACTAAATTAAGACAAAATTAGGTCTATTTAGCTTAAAAGGGCACTAAACCTAATGTGAACGTGTAAAACACATTACCACACTAGATCAAAGCAACATTAAACACATTACCACACTAGATCAAAGCAACATTAGTTTTATTTTAATGTTAATCATTCCCAAATTAAGTGTGAAAATGTAAAGGACAACATTTTTCTACACTAGAGTATTTTATTAAATTATTTAAAATAATTAAATAATTATCTAAGAAATCATTGAAATCTTAAGAATGAGAATATGAAATACAAACTTTCCAAATTTAAAATTATTTTAATATTTTTATTTAATTATATCATTAATCTATTACAAAATAAATACCTTGAAAATAATATTTCTAAATCTTTTATTAAGATTAAAAATAAATTGTATACATTTATTACATTTATTATAGGGAAAGTTTATTTCCCTTCACAATTATGAAAACAAAAAATTGCTCAATATAATTTATAGAAAATAAGTGAACCAGTAAACACTAAGCAGCCTCGATCTCATTCGAATTGCATGGAGACGCCATTTTCATTTTTTAAGTAGCTCACCATACAAAGACGATATAAATAAGAGACGGTTCAGCCATCCGACCAACTCACAATACAGCTAGCATTTGGGTAGATCAAAAGGAGGAGGAGGCAATTTATCTGAATCTCTTGGCCCATCCTCTGTAATAAATACCATGTCAAAACCAAGTGCTGAATGGGATTCAAAGTGGCAATGCATCAGCCAAGCTCCTGTTACATAACAACATAGATAAATTGACTATAATTTGGTTGTTGAGAAGTGAAAGGCATTTTTAACTAAACTAAATATTTAATGGTACAGATGACCGAGGAGAAAGATCAGTGTTAATGCCTAAGTACAATAAATGTAAGTGAACTATTTATATTATAATTCTTATGAAATATTATGCATGAAATAAAATATGGGTCAATCTCAATCGACTCAAAACAGAATGCTAATGTTATTTTAAAACTAATTTGCTTCAATGGGAAAACAACAATTGTAAATGAAAATATATAGAGTTGAAACTAGTTTACCTGGGTTGTTGGCTATAAATCTAATTGCCGCCCACCCACCAGGAGGAACTCCGATGGTATTCACCAATGGAGGATCTACCAAATTAAATTTTGCAGGATCCGTGTGAGAATCATAGTTTCCAAAACCTTGCCCCACAACATAAAAATTATGGCCATGAAGGTGTATAGGATGATCCTCTATTGTAATAATCCCGGTATTCTGAAACACTATTTGCACATTGCTGTTAAATTTCAGAACTTTTACTTTTGTTCCTAATTCAGCTCCCCAAAGACTCAATGGCACAGTTCCTGTGTAATCATATACTACTGGAGGATTATCAGGAAAATCTGTGGTAAACACTCCACCTATACCAAAATAATAGGCCTGCAAAATTGAGATATTTGGCTCAACGAATGAAATGTTATTAAAAGCTCCAACAGCTCTTGCGCCGTAGAGACCTGCACATGAATTGTTTGGACAGCTTATAAGTGCCAAGCCCTCTGTTATTAACATTTCTACGTCAACAATCTGTGGTACTGATGGCATTTGACTTCTCAGATTCCTACTGATTTTCTCAGTTAGTAACATGTCCACGTCAAAAATCTGTGGTACCCAGGGATTAAGACTTCTCAGATTGCTACTGAATTTGATTGCTGTTGCAGTATCATTAAATGCAGGAAGAGTAGGCAGCACAGGGACAGACGTATTACTGGAATCTTTGTATTGCAGTATTGCAGTTGTTGTGGTATTTACAAAATCAGTACCCAGAGGTATGCTGTTATATACGCGGGTGGCAATGTAAAAGAGCCCTGACTGTTGGGCAGTTGTTATGAGGATATCCATGGTGTTACCTGGATTTGTCAGCAGTACATCGGTTGTATATGGTTTTGTATACTCGGCATCCACTGCCACAACAGTCATCAGGTGGTCAGCAATTTTGAAGAAGTATGAATGAAGCATCACACAGTTTACGATCCTCATTAGATAAGTTTTTCCTCTCTCAACCAAAAACCTCGTAGTGTCTGCATTCACAATTCATTAATTAAATAATCATCTCTTCAAAACTAGTATAACTTCAGATATACTTTAAAAAATCTAATTTTTCATTGATGCGCACAATTTGCAGAGCAAGGGAAGAAGTCTCCCGGTTCGCCATTGATTGTGGATGCGTTGGAATCTGTTGGTACAGCACATGTTCGAATGGCATTAGCCAGCACATCTTCTACGTTTGCATTCCACCATTCACCTGCACAGTATACCCAAAAACAAAAATTATATTGAATTTCGCAATTGGGAGTCGGTATTCTTGGCTTTCGCTATTCCAATTATTCCAACGGTTTTTTCTTTTCACTTATAGATTCTTAGATTTTACGTTTTAATTTGAATCTTAGTTATTAGGTCCAAGTTTTGATAATTCTAAGGTCCAAGCTACGATAGATTTAATTTCTACATAGAATCTAATCAAGGCCAAAGCTCCGTGGAGTGTCTATGTAATCAATAGTTGATTGATACACTTAACCAAATAAATCAAACTAAAAACATTTTAGGCAACATACGACAAAAATATTAGATAGATGACGATGGCAGCAAGTAAGAACTCGTCAATGCAGCTCATGGATAGGTAGATGTTTGACGTAGCCTGTAGTACGTGGGAATGAGGCAATTTTAGTTTCTCATTCTCGCATTCAAAAGTGAAATTACATTATGTTATTTTCTACCAGTTGTATTGCTAAAAAGTATAATAGATATGTTTATAATATATTGGTAGATATGTTTATAATATTTTGGTATAAAAAAAATTACATTATGTTATTTTCTACCAGTTGTATTGCTAAAAAGTATAATAGATATGTTTATAATATTTTGGTAGATATGTTTATAATATTTTGGTATAAAAAAAATTAATTAAGTACATTGAGTTGGGGGATTAGGTTATTTGATGAGTGGGCATTTAAAATGGGTGGATAAAAATTTGAATAGAGTAATATACAGTTATATTGAAATGGAGATAATTTTGAGGTAAGAAGTAAATATATAGAAATACATTGAGAAATGTTACAGGACATGATATTTGGTGTGTTTCCATGAAGCTCTTTAATAACAAATTCATTAAACATTGCGTTGAAAGAAACACAGATGCCCTATTCCATGGACAGATTTACTAAACAATGAGTTCAAAGAAACACAGATCACTAAGTAAAGTTGCCACACAGATCCAAATTAAAGCAGCAGCCCTATCAAATAGGCTGCCTCAAAAATTGATATTACATAGATCAGACAGATCTTCTACATAACATTCGCATATGCCTTTCACTAAGAATTTCAAGATAAGGGATTTGAGTGGGAAAGAGCAACCTACCCAAAATAATAAGAATCTCAGCATCTGGTTTGGGGAAAGGATAGTCGATTCCAGGCCGGGGTAAAATAACCAAAGCTCCATGCACAGTAGATCTGAGATATGTGATATGCGCATGCCACCACAGCGTCCCTTCCTGTCCTCTCACTGTAAAATTGTAGGTGTATTTATTCCCAGGAATGATCGGACATTGCGATACGTAGGGCGTTCCGTCTGCCCAGCAAGATTTGAGCTGCGTCACGCCATGCCTGCAAAATCATAAACAGTAAAAACCTCTACCATAATTTTATTATCAAGCCAAACTTCAATAGATGAAAATTTGAATAGTCTTTGACTCTTTATTACCAGTGTATAGTAACATTATATGGTGCATTGTTCTCCACTTCAACGACCAGATTATCGCCTTCGTGAACGGTTATAGTCGGGCCAGGAAGCTGTCCATTGACTGTTACAACCGTCTGAGTGTCACACAATTTAGTGACCCTCTGTGTTCCAATCTGTAACACGGTTAAAAATACAACTTAGACCTCAGGCTGAACAGAATGCTTAGATTTTACTGGATTATAAAAAAACTGCTCACAGTGAATTTGTGGTGCACAATGGCTCCACACGCTGGCAATGGCGATACCAAAATTAAACAGACAAGTGCCGCAAATTTCAGCACACTTGACAACCCTAACATGATTAACTCTTTTTTAATTTTGTTCACGAGAGCGGTATCGTATTTATACGCGAAAAGTAAATCACGACAGCTTTAACTTTGGTGTTTTTGGTAATTCTCTGTCATTTGCTAACCACTAATAAGTATAATATTAGAAAGCCAATTTGTTTCGATTGTCCCTCTGATACGCATTGTTTCGATTGTCCCTCTGATTTGGTAAACGCTTATATTCCACCAAGCGCTACATTTCATACGTCTTATTATTATTATTCTAAATACGGCACAGGCCCTTATAATAGTGTTCTGTATTCCTTTTTCTTGTTCGATAACGCTTGCTGATTCAACATTTTCTCCGTAAATTTGTCTTGTGGCAAAAACAATACGAATCAGGATGCTACCAATTATTTTGAAAGACCTTAAACAGTCTACACAGTCCCGGAAATCAGTCGTCTTTGTATTTTTTCGAGGAAAATAAATTATTTCTTTGTCATTTCGACTTTTAAAAATCAAAAGTCGCGATGTTTGATGGGTTGTTTGGCCAATTAGGAAAAGTCAGAAATCATAAAATCTTTTGATGGAGTTGCCTCGTGAATATTGAGTTAGTTAAAATATTTGTACTGATATTATTAGGTGTTATTAGGTGTTGATTTCATTCAAACTGCTTCATATTGAAAACATATATTTCCTTTTGGACAATGAGTGTCCCAAATACTTGTACTATTATTTTCAACACGATAAAAAATGTTTTTTTTTCTTTAATAATATCATCATTGAATAATAATAATCAGGGTTTAGTTGGTGAGATCATAGATAGGAGTCTTATTCTTAATTCATTTACTAAATATTAATGTGGTGTTCATATAATTATAGTCTATATATAAATATGTTAAGAGAATGATAAACAGTTTTCAGATCTGATTTTTGATTCTTGTTTAACAAGATGTAACAAAGAAAATATTTCTATTGATATTGATAGCACTTCAACTCAATTTGTGTCATTAGAAAGATGATAAATACATCTAAAATTATGAAATTAGCTTCAACTATGTTAACAACTATGTTAACATTTTCAATCAACATTTGGGATCAAACTCCATGACATATCATAAGGATGAAGAAAAGTGGATCATACAATGAGTTCCAAAATGATGGTAAAATATATTAACTTGATTGTTTCAAAAAAACTTCTCTCATAATTATCATCTCATGGAAAATAATTATGTTGTAACTTAACTTCAACACAAAAATTTGACGCTTAAGATATCTAAAATGTGTAAGTGATCCTTGAGTAGAGTTGCAAATCTATTATATTATACTATTTTTTTCTAAATGAAGAATAATATGTTAAGCAATGAATTATCGTTATTCAATATACTTGTTTGGCTTCGAAATTATTTGAATAATATATAATGAAATAAATAATATTTTATCTTTATCAGACTATACATTATGTTAATAAAATAAAAATATAAAAAACTGGAACTAGATGGCTGAGCTCCAAGCGTGAAACACCCATAACAAGTATTTTCAAATTTTTGACCCACAAAGGTACCATGGAAAAGGTTTCCAAATGGCAGGGTCTGGAAGAAGACTGCATACTTGTAAAAAAATCATCAACATCAAAGACAGTTCAAGGGCCAAGGTCATGTAAGCCCTTCTCCAAGGACATGGAATAGTGGGAAGGGTTTTGTGGGCTGGCAAAAGCTTGCATTCTATCACCAGTAGTCAGGTTAGTTCAAAAGTTGGGGACCCACTAGCACTTTTTCAAAGGTATTAGAAGGTGGGAAGGGTTGTGCAACTTTTCTAAATAAGATCCCTATCCTGAAACTAAGCCCATATGGTGCCCCCTTTAATCCTCCTTTACCAAGCAAACCATGATTTCAAAAGTCCACTTGGAAACCCACTATAGTCACCAATACTATATAATTCTTAGAGTCTAGTTCTCATACATATTTCATAAATATAGTCACCAATACTATATAATTCTATAAATAGGAGCATGTGAAATAACTCAAATATTCTTAAATCATCAATATATCTATTAATACATGGTCATGCCTACACTACATGTTCATCCCAACCAATTGGAAACCCACTAGGGTTGTGCAACTTCTTAGAGTCTAGTTCTCATACATATTTCACAAATATAGTCACCAATACTATAATTCTATAATAGAAGCATGTGAAATAACTCAAATATTCTTAAATCATCAATATATCTATTAATACATGGTCATGCCTACACTACATGTTCATCCCAACCAATTGGCATCATATAGATTTGACACTTGACACCATCTTCTACTAGGCTACAAATAGAACCATGTATGTTTAACACCGATCACACTCTCATCCACATGAAAATTCCACCTTACATGTATGACATGTATTTTTCAAGGCCTAACTAATGGTCGCTTGTATAGATATAGGTTGCATGTATAAGGTGCAAATAGAGAAGCTCCTACAATTAGAAAATTAAATTTCGTATACATAATAGTATATAGTTATTCTTTAATGTTGTAAAATTATATTACATATATTTGTTCTTATCTTGAATGTGAATTCACATGTTCAGATAGAGTTTTTGTTTGCATATTCTATAATTTTTGCAAGCTAATACACTATTTTTAGGCTTGAATTTTTACCCTCATAAGATTTATATCCCAAGAAGAGATTCTTGAAAGTTTATAGATGACCATAAAATAACAAATGGGATTATCAACATGCACAAGTGGATCAAAAAAGATATCATGAGGAGATCTTGGTGTTGAAGATACCAAAAAAAATGAGATATCTTGGGTTCCAAAATGGTTGTCCAAACTATAGAAGCCTAAGTTTATTTACTTCCTAAAATAACTTGATTCATCTGAATGCATTCCCTCCCATTTTTATTTAAATACATCCAATTATTTAATTAATTTTTTTCAATCCTCTTCCTAGAACTAATTAAATAAAATTTAAATATGTATTTAACTAATTTATCATTTTCCTCCTTTTCTTCTATAATCCAACCTTAATTAAATAAATATAAGATGTATTTAATTAAGTTCACCCTTCATATCTTGATCTTCTAAAAATTAAATAAATGTAAACTATTTTCTAATTTTCAAAATTCTCCCCCAAACCATTAGTCAAAAACCTAATTAATTAAGTGATAAATTCACATCCCCATTCCTCAGCTTTATTAATCCTAGTCAAGCATGAACATGCCATGCATATACATTACTCCATGCTTTATAATTATTCATACAATACTCTCATCAAATCTTGTCCATATATTTAATCAAGAAAAAGATAACTCTTCACATGACTCCAAAAGGTTCTTTCATGTCTTTACCATCCTTCCTTTTTCTAAGAAGACCATCATTCAAATCCCTTCAATCATGTAACTCATTTTTTGCATTGATTAGAAGGTCCCAATTAGATACTTTTCATGGATCTAATTCTTTAAATAAATCTCACTCATTAAGTTTTTAATCAATCATAGCCCTTTCTTTGGTATCCCTCAAGTCTATAAACAACTCACCCTATGAGCTAGATTCTTAAGAACATATAAAGAAATATTATTCTATTAAAAATGTAAACCAACATCCCATCTCTCATCACAAATCTTGATCGCATCCACACTTTGTGTGCACAACAAGAGATTTTTTGTTGGGGGATTATTATGACTTTTTTTCTCTTTTATGTGTTAGTCTCTTAGTTTAATTGGAGGTGGAAATTAGACATAGAATAATAGTTTGAGTTTTACTATTTAATTCTTTAGTTGTGTTCTTGTTTGGTTGAGAAAAGGGATCTAGGGTATAAATCACACTCTTCCCACTTTTTGGTAGCAAGTGATTAAAAATGATCTAAAAAAACCTACTTGGCTACAAACCTTGTAGGAAGATCCAAAATGATGGATCAAGATTTTAATCCCTTTTTGGTGGTGGTGGGAATGCTTGTATAATTTGATTTTGATATGATATAATTATGTAATCTAGGTCTATTATGAAATTTCAACAAAGTGCTATGATTTTTGAGAAATTGAATGTGACAAGACAAAAATTGAACTAAAAAAGGTAGAGGGTAGACACAGAGCCCCTGGTGTAAAAATATGGTGATGAATCAGCTGGTTTAGGGTGTGGTGTACCCTAAATTGTCCTCCTACTTTTCAAAATATTATTTCACAGACCTCGAGTCTCTAGACTATAGATTTTGTTCTTCTAGAGTTGTTACTGGAACATCATCTGTTGATGAGAAAATCTTGATTCCTTGACTTGATAACTTGTAGGGTTTGAGTTCGTGAATAAGTAAATAGCCTTTAATCTTCCTTCAATTCACTTCAAATCTACAAATTACACACATGAAAAGAGGGGAAAGGTGCCTTTAGTAACCTTCCAAATTTCATTTGTGAATTTAACAGTGCAACTTTCATCTCCCAGTTGCCCTTTTAAAATTAAATTTTTACTCGCCTTTGGAATGTACCTTATCTCTCATAGCAGCCATTGATTTCCATTCTAAAATTTTATTTGAATCCTTCCCTTTCCAATAATTTGAAAAGGTTCATTATCTCCTAAATACATCAGTCCAAAATCTCCTTGGACATGAACAAGAAAATAATATCTATGGGTCATAGCATGAAATGAAGCCCCTACATCTAGTATTCATGAACCTTTAGCATTATATAGGGAAATAATTAAGGCATCATCATTAAATTGACTTACAGCAAATTTTTTTTGTTGTCATCTTGTTGTTTGTCTCCTTTGTTTTTCCAAGACCATTAATATTTCTTCAAGTGACTTGGTTTTCCATATTATCAAAAATATTCCCTTCCTTTGGATTGAGACATTCTATTCCTTGATCTCCCTCATTATTTCCTACAACCTCCAGGGCTTCTTCATCTCTTTTTATCTTCCCATGTTTTCTACATTCAAAATATTACCTAATGTTGAAGTCTCACCATGATTTTCCTTCCAATCTCCTCACTCAAAATCACATCAAGACTAAGAGAGCCCAAAATTCTTCATTAAAACTAATATTTATAGAAGTTAGTTGACTAGTAACTATATTAAATTGAAACTCCTTCAACCATTTTTCATATTATATAACTGATTCATCAAGAATACCTTATTCAATGCTGACGGCTTTTGTATAATTTTTCCAATGTTTACATCAATTCATCTATTCTCTTCACTTGGATATGTTAAATGCCACAGGTAGTGTCAAGTACAACCAAATACTTCCTAGTGTCTTTCTATCCATAATTTCTCATTGCTTATCCGCCATTGCTGATAGTTTTTTCTTTCCCTTGCAATGGTTGCCACAAATATTTTTGATACATGTAATCTTCTTTCTACATTGTCCATAGTTGATAATTCTAGCTGATGAACTTCTTGACCTTCAATTTTCCTTCTTCAAACATTTCTCCCACTCAATTGTGAGACTCTCCTACCAAACGATTGAACAACACTACTTTGATACCAATTTTTAGGATTTTCAGGGAGGATGGAACAATTAAATTAATCAATTAACCAATGCATATAAAAAAACTAAAGAATAGAAGTGAATTGCATAGAGACAAAATAATTTTAACATGGTTCACCCAATGTGGACTACATCCATAAACAACAATTCAAAATTTTATTCCAGCAAAAAACAAGATTACATTAACTATTAGCAATATCCACTACTGCATGCAACTTAAACACCCTCACATTTTTCTATGTTTAGAATGCTACTGTTGTTGCATGTTCATCCATGAACCTATGCTTCAATTCCACACATTGTTGCATATTATTCACATTCATGCTGTGACTTTCCAACTTCCATTGCTCACAATTTGTTGCATGTAACCCAGAGCATGATCGGGATCCACATACCAACATAAAGGTAAATGATAAATTAATTAAATAAATACTAAATATTTAATTAATTAATGGCTATGATAGGGTAAAATCAAGTGTGGTTAGATATTTTCAATTTTAGGTGCCTACATTAGTACATTTTTTTACTACTTCCACATAGAGCACATGTTGAATTAAGGTGGAATTGAGCCAACTATTTAACATGATTTTTCAAAGGACTTTATCAATATGTATCTAATGGAAGAAAAAAAAAATTAAATCATTTATATGCATTATCAAAATATTGAACAAGAAAAACAACATTAGGAACAAAAGATGTACTTCATGATCTACTTTCAATATAAAACTTTGAGGGCACTTCAATGTTGTCATTATTTTGCACATCTAAATCAATGATCCCAAGAACAACTGTAGAGCTGCTAAAATTGGTGGCCATTTAAATTTTAAAAAAAGGATCATTTGAAGGCAAGAATTCCTTCTTAAGAAAATATAATAAATCTGGAGGGATCCTACTACTAAATGCAATATAAAACAAAGATGAAAAGAATAAAAGAATGAAACTAACAAGAACAAACAACTATGAAGAATTTGAAGATGGTGCAACCAGAGTCTCATCAAATTTGTCTATAGATTCTAAATTTTTTCAAAATTATGGAATCAATTCAGAATCTCTTTTTCTATCTTCAATTTAAAACAGATTTTTTTTCTAGAAAACAACATTTTTAAAAAGTGACGACACTCAGATAACGATAACTTTTTTTTCCATGAAGGATAAAATTATACTCCTTTCCCAAATTTAGATTTGAACCTTATATCTATGCTTCCACTTGGTTAGATAATTTTTATTGAACATTTTTCCTTAATCAAGTTTCAAAGTCAAATGAATTACAACTGCATTACAACACGCATCAGATAACGCATAATCCTTTTTGTATATGCGTCAAATTTAATTTGATCCCTTTTGCTGGATCAAGACTCAACATTCATAATCATGCTTTTATTTTTTGGATAATCTCTATTTTCCACATGTAAAGAACAAAGAAATTCATTTTCATGAAAACCCATGTTTAATAAAACTGCAAAAACAAATATATAAATAAAACCAAAAACATATTAAAATTATATTTATTGGATAGCTTGTTCTGAGGAATACCATAATCATTTGAAATAAATTTTAAATGAATTCATTTGATCCCCCAAAAGTTAAATCAAAAGTGATTTTTTATCAGCATTTTGATAGGTGTAAAGGAGACACATTTATAGGTAAGGTTTAAAACTAGTGAGGTTCTATCCAAGGGGGTTTGATCTAAGGTGATTTGATCAAACCCTCTTCAATTGGAATCCTTGCGCCAGAATTTTATTAAATCATTATATTTTCAAAATATGTGATTTCAAAATAAAATTGCCTTCCTCAGAATTGAAACACATGACAAGAAAGCTTCATTTATTTCATTGTGAGCCTGGTGATGTTTTTCACAGAGGAAGCACGTTCGTTCGAGTGTCACCCATCCAGTACTGCTCAGTTTGGCGCAGCACTCCAGTTTTTCTCCAAGGTGTTAAGCTCCGGCTGAGTTGTTAAGCTCTCATTTTAAAACTCAAATAGTAAATAAAGTTTTATGAACTATTCATATTATTCTCATCAATGATGGTGAGGTATTTATTACAGAGTCAAATTATATGATAGCATGAGCATTAGATTCATCAGTAGCTTGAAATAAATTGGACTCCATGCAGGTTCATCATAACCTATCTTCATGATTTGGTCGAAAGTTCATTTCTAGTTATTATCTAGGTGATGTCATGAGGTGAAGCATCGATCGCCCCTGGAGGTCACCCATCTCAAGATACTTAATCAAGCGCCACCAGGAGTTTTCCAAGCTGCTTCTCCGGCCGGAAGGTTACCCTATCACAAAAACCTTCGTGCTAAGTGTTGTGCCTACATATGAAACCATCTATTGTTCTAGCCACTAACTGACAAGTAGGAGGTGACTCCTCTGGTCTGACCAATGCTTCAAATACCTCTCGTGAGGTCACCTAGATGCAATGAGTGCTATGTGGACCATTCATTATCATGAGAGATGGGTTCTTGTGAACCACTACTCATGAAACATGGGTCAATGAGTTTGACTCATAAAAGTACACAGTTGAATCCTAATAGTAATATTACAATTTGACACTGTGGAGAAATAATTTCCTAATTAACAATTGATGAGCTAAAAGGGCTCTATAATGAATGGTTAATAAGGCACAACACTTGCTAAATGCTTTGCAAATGGGGTTGCAAACTAAGTGGGCTTAACTTTGGAGAAAACTCTGTGGTTAAGCACGCTTACTGAGCAAGATAGGATGGGTGACTCTCGGACGGGACTCAAGAGCCAGGCTTTGAGTATCAATGATGCAATGAGTGCTATGGACTATCTGGATATCAAGTGAGATGGGTCTCTGTTGAACCACTACCTGAACATGGATCAATGAGTTTGACCTCGAAACTAGCTGGAATCCTAATAGCAATACTCATAATGACATGCCGTGGGAAAAATACCTACTTATCAATTGGATGGAGCAAGTGGCTCTATTATGAATGGTCTTCATAAGGCACAACACCTGCTGAAGTTTTTGCAATGGTAACACCAAGCAGTTTAACCTTGGAGAAAACTCCCGGTTAAGCTGCCATTGAGCTCTGAAGTAGTACTAGGATGGTGACTTCCTGGACAACCAATGCTTCACTCAGAGTATCACCTAGATGCAATGAGTGCTAAGATTCAATGTCATGAGAGATGGTTCTTGTTGAACCACTACTCATGAAACATGGGTCAATGAGTTTGACTAAAAGTACACCTGAATCCTAATGAAAGAATATCATAATTGAATAATACCAGGAAAAATACTCCTACTATCAATTGGATGAGCTAAAGGGGCTCTATTATGAGAATGGCTCATAAGGCACAACACTTGCTAAAGTTTTTGCAAATGGGTTTGCAAGCTAAGTGGGATTAACCTTGGGGAAAACTCCTGGTTGGGTTTTGAGCTGGAGCAGACGATGGGTGGACCTCCTGATTACTCAGTATTTCACCTCCAGGAGTACTTCACCTAGATGAAATGAGTGCTAAGTGCACCATTCATTATCATGAGAGATGGGTTCTTGGGAACCACTACTCATGAAACAAGGGTCAATGAGTTTGACTCAAACTACATGTTTGAATTTTGATAGTAATATCACAATTTGACATGCTTTGGAAAATAATTCTACTTATCAATTGATGAGCTAAAGGGGCTCTATTATGAATGGTTAATAAGGCAACACTTGCTGAAGGTTTTGCAAATGGGGTAACAACTCAAGCAGGCTTAACCTTGGAGAAAACTCCCTGGTTAAGCGCGCTTGAGCTGGAGCAGTACTGGGATGGGTGACCTCCCGGGACGGACCAGTGCTTCACCTCTATGAGCATCACCTAAATGCAATGAGTGCTAAGTGGACCATTCGATATAATGAGAGATGGGTTCTTGTTGAACCACTACTCATGAAACATGGGTCAATGAGTTTGACTCGAAACTACACGATTGAATCCTGATAACAATATCAAAATCCAACAAACTACCCCAACCGAACAGTCCAACTTTCAAACACATTAAAAAACCAACCCACCATTCACCAAGCAACCCCAGACAAGATTTTGAATTCGAGCAACCAGGGAGACATTTACAAACAACCCAAAAAACTAAGCAACAAACATATCACTAGACCCCTGTAATACCAGTTAATCCTCCATTAACACACCCTCTGCAAGCAAGAGATCCCTAAAGATTCGAAGCCAGTCCACCCCTCCAAATGACTCTAGGAACAAGTGATGTTTCAGGAAAATCAGCCCACACTAAGCCCGATCATGGTGCCTCCTCAATGCCTCACCTTTAATATCCAAGATGAAGGGATAGCGCTTAACATGCACACTAGGAAGAAGGGCACAATGTAGGTCTCGAGGCCGAGGGATTCCCCTACCCAATTTTGCAATTACTACCACATCCATTGCGCCTTCTAACAAACTTTCCCAAACCAGCTTCCGCACCATGAGCAAAACCATTGCTTTCAGCACCTCTAGATCCAGGAGCACAGCCAAAAACTAAGCCGCTATATCTACATTCGTCTGCCAGCACTCCATTGAATTCATGAACTCCTCACCTAGCATCAACTCCACCACCCCCAAAACCAACTCATCCAAGTCTCTGAACACCGATTTTACCCACCCATGCTGAATTCTCCCATAGAAATCCCACAACTTTCTCGCAGACAAAAGACACACAGGCGTCTCCATCTTCAAGGTGAAGAAATGAGGAACACCAGGGTTAATAAAGACACTTGATGCCTCCACCGGTTTTGGCATCTCATCAACCCCAAGCTCCAACTCCTCCCTGTCCTTCGACATGACATTGCATTTATGAAGCCAAACGGACATCACTGTGCCGGCCAAGACCATGTGGCCAACCACGTCCCACGATGACAACAATACTGAAACTGCCCACTTGGCAGCCATGGGAATTTATTAATTTTTTTACTATATTATAATTATTATTTAAAAAATATGACTCAAGATATTTGATTTAATAATTTAGTTAGAAGTTCCAATTAAACAATGTATATTAATTTATATTAAAATATTTTATATGGTAAGGTTTTTTTTAACATTTTAATATTTTTAGAAATGAATAGTAATTATAAAAATTAATAATAATCAAATGAAAAAAAATGAATTTAATTGTATTGTATTCATCAATATATTTATAATAATAAAATTTTACATCAATTTAATTTAATTTATACATATGTTAATTTATAAAAATGATTTTTTTATATTAATTTATATGATATTTAAATAAATTTTATTTAAAACTATAATAATTGTAAGAATTTAATTTAATTTAATTTATAATTTGAGATCATGTACCATTGAAGAAAATAACAATTCCTACACAAGTGAAGTGTCTCCACTTTCACTCCAAATAAAACCATGGCAGTGACTTAACCATTGGATGGTGATCTAAATTTTAGAATAAGAAAAACGTCTTAAGGATTTATCTCTATCCACAGGACCACTCCCCCTCTTCCAAAAGGTCACTGATCTTCAACAAGACAGGGAGTTGATCCACTCCTCTATTTACCATCTATCCACCACAATGCCTTCACGCAAGACAATGACTTAACTCCAAAATTTTGAAATTGTCTTTGAGAAGAGTTCCCTATGTAATGTTATTTAATTTCCAGTGTTGCAATGAATTCTTCTTTAAGTCACGGGTTATCAGTATGGAATCATTTTCAAACTCAAAATGTTTGTAACCAGATGCAATTGCCAACTGCCAATGTGATCACATTCAAATCTACTAATGTTTAATCTTTGTTGTTTTATTTACAAACTAAAAAGTACAAGGCCCAAATTCTCTCTGGCTGCAACATCAAATTTTATCTTAGGATTCTTAGTCCCAGAACTCATCCCATGCACCTTTTTACAACTTAGTTTTTTCTCAATTATCCCATTAACAATGGTTTTCTATAATTTATTTTGAAAGGACAAATTCAAAAATGGCAAACCCAGACTTGAACTATGAATACAACTAATTTGTAGAACATTGATTAAATGAGATTTGGTTTAAAATTACTACCGCATATTGCTTGCATTACCTCTAAAATATTACTTTCCTTCATGCCATTTGAATATATGAACTTATAAACTTGTATGTAAATGCCAGATTAGGTTTGAGTTGATTTTATTCAAAGCTAGGCTTTATACTATGATGTGTGGATTGACTTATCTGCTTACAGATTTATTTCTAGCTATGATCAAGAGTATGGGCTATTGAGTATAGAGTAGAACATGGGAGCAAGCCAGCCTCCTCTAATGAACAAGCTCATTTATCCAATAAACAAAATCTGCTAAGAGCATGCCAGGAGATGGAAAGAACCAATTCACTTAAGTGACTAGTTAACTAATCCATGCCCCCATTCTTAAGAACCGTAGTAGAAAAGTTCAGATAAAATTTTGTATCAAATCTTTTTATTCTTTATGAGCCAATTATACTAGATTGTGTTTGTATGTTTCAATTTTCCATGACCTCATATTTTTTTATATAAAAAAATATTGAGAATTCTTTGGTTTGGTACCATTGAGAGGCACAATTCAACTTACTCTCCTACATAACTATCTTTTCTGCATTTTTTAATAAAAAGTTATTTAGACTTCTTTGGTTCAATACAATTAAGAGATTTATTATATAGCCACATTTGAGATTTTTAACTCAATTTGACAAGACACAATTTTGTACTTGATCAAGTTGTGTTTTTATGATCTAGTGAGCTACTTGTATTAATACTTTAAGTTGTGTTTTTATGAACCTTCTTTGATATTGTCTCATTGAAGGATACAATTGCAACTTACTTTACTTCCCAACTATTGCTTATACCTTAAGTTATAAAAAGGAATTGAGGCTTTTTTGATTTACCACAATTGAAAGATGCATTATAAAGTTGCTTTAAATACTTAACTCAATCATATGCTGACATACAACATAAAATTTAGCAAAAAAAAAATATTAAATTTAGCAAAAAAAAAATATTAGAAAGATCAAAAACAATTGATGTAAACATCAAATCTGCAATTCTTCTTCCCTTCCTCTTCATTGCATTTGTTTTAAGAGCTAAATTTATGACAATTTAATGCCAATATATATAGAAGACAAATTAAAATGTGAGAAACAGAGAAAATATTGAGCTCAAATCCCCTTCTATTGTATTCCAAATGGGAGATTCGAATAGCATATGGTGATCCTTCAGATAAGCAAAGATCAGAAACAGTTGATGCAAACATCAAATCTGCAATCCTGCTTCTCTTACTCTTCATTGCATTTATTTTTAAGAGAGAAATTTAAGACAATAATGTCAATGTACAATTCATATAAGGCCAAATGCGAAATTTAATATAGAAGACAAAAAACATATAAAAAATAGAGACAATATTGAACTCAAATCCCCTTCTAGTGTATGCCAAATGGGAGATTTGAAATAGGGGATGGTGATCCCCCAAATGATAAGAAAAAGCAGAATTCATTGAATAGGCACTTGTACAGTTGGCATGTGAATTGTTGATCAAATGCTATAACAAAATATTGCATCCACTTCAAATTACCTATTGATTTTGAAGAACATTTGATCGGATCAGTGTGTGCCTTGATAGTCAACAGATACAATTATTGTTTGACAAATACCTCAACAAAATGAAGTTTCACAGACAACTTTATTTGATGGGTATACAAAGGTGCTTGTTGTAAATCTCATCAGCCTTAAAAGAGCATCCTCCTGGCCTGCAAATACTTGGAGCTTTGGAACAGGGATTTTCAAAGAAATTCAATGGCAAGCGTATGCCAAACTCAATTACCCATGCGCATGCTAAAAGGGAAACAAAGGTTCCTGTTCTGGAGATCCGTCAATACAAGTTACAAAATATGTGAGTCTTCTTGGGGCACACAAGTTGTTTCTTCAATTGCTACAGTAAATTGTGGATTACATTCTATACCGGTGTATACACACAAGCTGAGCTTGCTATTATAGCTTGGAGTTGGAGGTTTTCATGCAAACACCTGGCAGGTCCAAAACCAGTCTTATCATCCTTTGTTTGCTTCCTCCCTTCTTGTTCCAATCTTAATGATTTGGCAAATGGTGTCAATTTGGGTCCATGAAACTATTTTAGCTGCATTTATCATCCTTCCAAATAATGCTAAATTCAAATTTTTAGAGCAATGTCCAGAAATCCATAGTAATCGAGTGAAAGTAAACCTCTTTTTATTCTAAATAGGTGTATTGGAAGCAAAGTTTTAGTATTTTTTGGAAGTGAAGACAACATCCAATGTCCCCCTAATAAAGTTATTATATGGGACTATGAGTTTCACAGATGTATTTATCAACTTACTACCGATTCCAAAGTTCAAGCAATAAAAATTACAAGGGATCATATGGTGGTGGTTTTAGAGAAGGAAACATGTGTATACAATTGTGTGGAAATTGAAGCAGATCTTCTCTATAGAATAAAGACTCTACTTAATACCCAAGGCCTTTGTGTTGTTTCTAATATGTCATCGAGTCCTGTTTTGGCATGCCCTGGTTTACTTAAAAGGCAGGTTCGTTTTGAACGCTTAGTACCTAGGAAAACAAGATTTGTATCTGCACATGACTCACGCATTGCTTGCCTTCCTCTGTCGAAGTATGGTGTTATTCTAGCAAAATCCAACACAAAAGGGACTCTGCTTCGCATCTTGAATACTTCGGATGGGACCTGTTTGCAAGAGGTATGGCTTTTCCCAACTCTTCACCGTCAACTGTACAGTCTGGATACTTCTACAATTATAGTGCCATCTCTGTGTTTTCCAAGTCTGCAACACTGTCTAACACATGTCCCTACAACTGAGTAAACTCTTTTGTTCAAGTTTTCTTGTCTTAATACATTTTCCAGATCAATTTGGATCAATTTCAAGTGTTCCATAATCTACTTTGTTAAGTTATCTAAATCAGTAATATTCAAGGATATCATGAATTGGTGCTCTAATACGCACAGGTCATTGAATTTCTCACTTGCTTGTACCAATGGCATGCGTATCCATGTGGCATTGGAAATTTGAACTGAGAGCTCATTATTGATTATTTAAATGTTACATAGGGCGTATGTAGTATAGAAGTTCAAAACTTATAAGTACCCATTTAGAACTTCCTTTCATAATCAGTATGGTCTTTGGCTAAGAAGCTTATTTCTGATAATATTTAGTGGTAGAGAAAATGGTTCCATCCATGGTTGGTTTTTAGTGTTCAATGATATTTGTTAGGATATGGTCGATTTCCCTCTATGCATGGTTGCATTTTTGTGCTACTTTTATAACCTTTCCATGTCCTATATGCTAATCCTAGAGTCTATTAGGGTAAGAACTTTAAGAGAGTCTAGTTCAAAATCATCCACACAAGGTTTTGTTTCTTTAAGAAATTGAAGACAAATTATCAGGTTTGAGGACAACTTTCAATAGAAGAGAAATGTAGATATAGAACATGCAATATAGTTGCAATTTGTTTAACATATTACTATTGTCTTCTCTAACGACATATTTAAAGATTAACTTTGTCCAAATCATGGTGTCAAGTATTCAGAAAATTAGGAACTAAAAAAATATGAAAAAGAAGCAATAGACATTAAGTGTCTAGAATGTGGGAATGCGAGAATGCATCTCCATAATGTCTATTAAATGTCAGGGAATTTTAAGGGGATGCAGGTACTCAAAATAAAAACAACCTTTCTTATTATTTTTTATGATTAATCAAAAAGAAACATAAACATTGAATGGGAAAATGAGTCCAAGAATCATAGTATTATAAAACACTCTCATACAATTAAAAATATTAAATGCATTGAATTCTTGATTCTTCTTCCTTGAAAATTTTGTTCATTGAGACAAAAAAAAATTACTGATTGGATACGAAGTAGTAGTTGTTGCATTCAGACCCCAAAGAATGTCATTTACAGATCATAAAACATAAGCAACAAATCAATTGTTCAATTGATTGTTGCTCAAAGGGACAACAGAGTTGATGCTCCCATCATTGGGAACGAATGGGTCAGCTTGATAGTGTAATCCCATTAAAAATTACCTTGCATCTCCATAAGGGCGACATCTATTGACAGATGACAGAATAATTTAATGATATTGCCTTCTTGATTGCTCCATAGTAATGCCGCCTGGCTATTCAACGGGGAGTCATTATTTGGTTCTGCATAACAAATGGTAATATAAATTTCATAAACAAAAAGTATGAAGCAAAAGTTTATTTTTACCTCCCAAAAGGCTCTAAATAGACAAAAATACAGTTCAAACATCATATGAAAATGACCATTTATTCTGCAACCAAATGTTTCAGTAATGAATAGTATGCCAATCATTTCATTCGAAAACAAAGAAAATATATTTATAAGCTAATATTTAACAAAAACATTGGATTTGCAATTGACAAAGCTTTGAACTTTCGATGGCATGAAGTGAGTTTCAAAACCTTTGAACTTTTTAGAAATTCTTACCAGATAAGGGTATGATAAATACCTGTAAACTTTTTGAAATGCTCCTAAATGCTAGTGGTGTAATGGTGTAGACTGTTAAACGAAGTGCACTCCTGCTAACAAGAACAAAACTCACATTTCTTTGCATGTATAGCAACAATTTCGCACAATTATTTGCATGTACAATTTTGCACGCACAACTGATTTGGTTTGCATGTATACCAAGCATCCTATATTTCGGTTGAGAAGTGCATGCTGTATACACATAAAAATGCTCATATCTATAATCCTGGCAATTAATTAAATATTTATTATTTAATTAGTTTTCTAAAGTCTCCTACATATGATTAAATTTAATTAATTTAATTATATTGTTCATTCATCTTATTCTTCCTTCATAATTAAATAAATTTATTTTATTTAATTATTTTCATATGTCCACTTAATTAATTAAATAAATACATTTTATTTATTTAAATTAATTATTACTGTTTAAATTTAAATTAAATCTTTTGATTTAATTAAGTTTAAATATTTATCTTTCTTCTATTTTAAATTCTTCTTCTAATTAATTAAATGTTTCATTTAATTAATTTCATAAAAATGATTTAATTAAATAAATCTTATTTAATTAAAAATATCTTATGCTTTCTTTCTAAATCACAATTAGGTATTTTATTTGATTGTAAATCTTCTCACATCATAATTAAATATTTTAATTATGAGATCTTCTGCTTTTTTTCAATAAATCCTGATTAAAGCTCTTATCTCATCACCAGCTTTCTTCTACTTTAAAAGCTTAATTAAATATTTTATTTAATTAAGAAAAGCTGAATTCATCCACAAATAAATATTTGAATTTTATTTATCAGCTTTAAATCTTTCTTTTATTCTTTTAAAGAAAGATGATTTCTTATCCTCTTATCTTTTTCCTCTTTCATAAAAATAGAAAAATCTTGTTTTTAGGTTTCTTCTATTTTCTCTTTAGTTTCATCTTTCTTCAGCCATTCGATTGCCAAGAATTATCACAACCGTTAATCAAGACAGCCAATCAAAATCATTCGAAAAACTCTATAAATACCTGTGTGAATCCAAGCATTGATAATAGGAAATTAATTAGAGTTCATGCATTTAATTCATTTAGTATTCATTTATCATAGCATCATGTTTATTTCAAGCTTATTAGTTCAAATCATTATCATAGCTTAATCTTGCATCATACATCATATCAAAATCTCGTTCTTTAGGAAGACAGTTTGTTGAGCCTAGCCTATAATCTGAGAACAAAAGCTGGAATTGACAAAAACACTAAAGATAGAGGACAATAGGACAACAATCAAAGCAGAATACTGAGTTTGCATTTCTCTACTTTTTATATTCTGTTTTGATATAATGTTTTATCGGTGTGCTTAAATAGTATTTTATTTTAACTCATTTACGCATATTATTTTTGACCACACACATGCATCACACATAAACCCCTATATTCCTATTGGAGCACCCTTTATTCTACATTTTCCCCTATATTCTTGTTGGAGCACTATTTTTTAACAATTAATTTTCAACGATGAGGATTTTCTTTTCATCTGAGATTTTCTCCCAAGTTTTTACGTATACAGAAAAATGCCATTGTAGTGGTATGCCTCTCGGCATAATTATTTTATTAAATTAATAAAAATAATTAAAACATTATCTAAGAAATCGTTGAAACCTTAGATATTAGAATATGAAATATGAGTTCTCCAAATTTAATATTATTTTAATATTTTTGTTTAATTATATCACTAATTTATTAAAATATAAATACGTTAAGAATAATATTTATCAAAATATTTTCATAGAATTCTACAATAAGTTGTATGTATTTATTATATTAACCTAAAAAATAAGTGAACTAGTAAACTTTTGGCTTTCATTTCTAATTTTTTACAGCAGCTTACTTGCAAGTCCCGTGCTTATAACTAAGGTTTCAGGGCCACATCATCAAATATGATGTCACATCAGCATGCTTTTTGTCAAGGTGTCCAAAAAAGCCCAAAAAAAAGTGAGACCAATACTTGTTCATTCACAGCATGTTTTATTGAACCCTAATGTGGAATCACATGATTGGTGCTTTTTAGATCAAAGGAATACATTTTGTTTAATTATGGATAGTCATCATCAACACTAAACAACTTTAAAGTCACAACTATTGGTCCAATATTGATAAAAATATTGAGCATTATATAAACAACTACTATCACAACTATTGAAACATGCTCAGGTACTGGGTCCTCGCCCCTACATAAGGGACGGTTTGGTCATCGGACTAAATCGCAATACAACTAACATTTAGGTAGATCAAAAGAAAGAGGCGGCAATTTATCTGAATTTGTTGGCCCATCCTCTGTAATAAATACCATGTTAAAACCAATTGCTGAATGAGATTCAAAGTGGCAATGCATCATCCAAGCTCCTGTGACATAGCAACATAGAGAAACTGACTGTAATTTTGTTGTTGAGAAGTAAAAGGAATTTTAAAATAAACTATATATTTACGTTACAGTTGGCAGAGGAGAAAGATTAGTTTTTACTGACTAAATACAATAAATGTAAGTGAACCATGTATATTATAATTCTCATGAAATGTTATGCATAAAATGAAATATGGGTCAATCTCGATCGACTCAAAACAGAACGGTAATGTTATTTTAAAACTAATTTGCTTCAATTGGAAAACAACGTTTGTAAATGAAATATATAGAGTTGAAACTAGCTTACCTGGGTTGTTGGCTATAAATCTAATTGCCGCCCACCTACCAGGAGGAACTCCGTTGGTATTCACCAATGGAGGATCTACCAAATTAAATTTTGCAGGATCCGTATGAGAATCATAGTTTCCAAAACCTTGCTCCACAACATAAAAATTATGGCCATGAAGGTGTATAGGATGATCCTCTATTGTAATAATTCCGGTATTTTGAAACACTATTTGCACATTGCTATTGAGTTTCAGAACTTTTACTTTTGTTCCTAATTCAGTTCCCCAAAGACTCAATGACACATTTCCTGTGTAATCATATACTACTGGAGGATTATCAGGAAAATCTTTGGTAAACACTCCATCTATACCAAAATAATAGGCCTGCAAAATAGAGATGTTTGGCTCAATGAATGAAATGTTATTAAAAGCTCCAACAACTCTTCTGCCATAGGGAGTTGCACATGAATAATAATAATATTACTTTTATAGTTCACGATACAGGCGATCTGTTTTTGGGTTTACAGATGGCTTGCAGTATATGGGACTCCTCGTACTCCCGATATGAGGGAGGCACCTAACTCGTGCTCCACAATACGACAACTTATTATGAGTGCCACGCCCTCTGTTATTAACATTTCTACATCAACAATCTGTGGTACTGATGGCATTTGACTTCTCAGATTCCTACTGATTTTCTCAGTTATTAACATGTCCACATCAAAAATCAGTGGTATCGAGGGATTGAGACTTCTCAGATTGCTACTAAACTTGATTGCTGTTGCAGTATCATTAAATGCGGGAAGTCTAGGCAGCACAGGAACAGATGTATTACTAGAATCTTTGTATTGCAATATTGTATACACGGGTAGCAATGTAAAAGAGCCCCGAATGTTGGCTAGTTGTAATGAGGACATCCATGGTGTTCCCTGGGTGTGTGAGCAATACATCAGTTGTATATGGTTTTGTATACTCGGCATCCACCGTTTACGATCCTCATTAGATAGGTTTTCCCCCTCTCAACCAAAAACCTCGTGGTGTCTGCATTCACAATTGATTAATTGATTAATCATCTCTTCAAAACTATTATAACTTCAGATATACTTTAAGAAGTTATTTTTTCACTGATGCGCAAACCATTTGCAGAGCAAGGGAAGAAGTCCCCTGGTTGGCCATTGATTGTGGATGCGTTGGAATCGGCTGGTGAATCTCCCGTTCGAATGGCATTAGCTAACACATCTTCTACGTTCGCATTCCACCATTCACCTGCATAGAATACCAAAAACAAAAATTATATCAAAATTCATAATTGGGATTTCGTATTCTTCGCTTTTGCTATTCCAATTATTCAAACATTTTTCTTTTGAATTATGGATTCTCAGATTTTATGTTTTAATTTGAATATTAGTTATTAGTTCCAAGTTATGATACTTCTAAGGTCAAAGCTACGATAGATTTAATTTCTATTTTTTTAATGTTCGTTTTTCTTTTGTATTTGATTTTTAAATCTAAGTTTAAGTTTTTTTTTTGTGTCAAATTTAATTTAACGATATTTTATTAAACTATCTTATTTTTAAAACATATCTTATTTTTATTATAACACATATTTAATTTTATTTGTTAATTTGAATTAAGTATTAGATTTTTTAATTATTACAATATTTTTTAATTACAACCATTTATCTGTAATTTCTTCAAGGAGGATTGAGAGAAGCTTGCTATGTAGTTTGGTATTCATTTCTTTTTTGTCTTTATGTTTTAAGAGAAACTTTGATCTACTACTAGAGATCTTTGACTATTTATTTTTTGCTGAACTTTCCACCCTTTTGGGTCTTTTTGTGTTTGGGTACAACACCATGTAAATGATGTTTATCTAATCAAAAACATTTTTTTTATTACAACATAAATTGGATTAATTTGTTAATTTATTTTTATTTAAAATTAAATATTAGATATTTTAGCTATTAGATATATAAAATGGACAATATGAAAAATAGAATAGTAAAAAATAAGAAAAAACATGTGGGGCCATAGCTTTGATCGAATAAATTTTATTTCCACATTACCTAGATGAAAATGCTAACTACACCATGGATTGGTTCATTTTCAAAATGAAAAATAGCTAATTGATCTTATGCCATGTAACAAACTATAGAAAGAAAAAACCCAGAATAATCAATTCTTGCAAACAAAGAATATTTAGGCTGGGAAAAAAATTTCAAGTATCTCAGGTGATATATTTCCTTCTAAGGTCTATCAAACCCTATACATTTCATGTAAGAAAAATTATTGAATTTGGGAATCAAGTGGCATATTGTTCCTATTAAGGTCATCAAGAGTTTCATGTAGCTATTAAAAAATCCCCAAGAATGTAAGTCAATCAAACAACTCAAAGTGTGGTACGTAGATTGGAATAGTTGGACCACGAGATCAATACTCATTGTATGAATATCTATCATTCATATAAGAAGAAAATAGAAGAGAATTTAAGTTTTTATAGCAACTTAATGATAAATATTACTTGCTAGAAAAAGTGTTATTGTAAACTAACACTTTCTTGTCTCCTTGGAGGACTCACCTACTATCTATGTAGCTATGATCTCCTTTCTCTCAATATTGTGATCTAGAGGCTTGATGTTGAGGCCCAAAAGAACCTAAACCTTTCACACCATTATTGTAATCATTTCTCTTATTACCTATTTTGGTCAAACTATACTCATTTTTTGATGAATAAAAGAATATAGAATTCTTAGGAGTTAGCAATGATTTCTTGGGTGTCTTGGGTCATTGGGTAACCAAAGAAAATCCCATAGAGACAAGGGAGGGTTAAGAAACTCAACCCAAATAGGGACTCAAAGTACATGCCCCTCAAAAAACTCAACCCAAATAGGGACTCAAGGTACATGCCCCTCGAAGAAAATAAAGTGTTGGTCTAGATAGGAAAACCAAATGAGTGTTGTGAATATACCAAGGGCAATGTTAAAAAATAGGGCCCTCATAAACTTAACATCTAAGAAATAGAAAAAGGGAAGAAACCCAATAATATTTTTTACTACTTCCACATAAACCCCATGATGGATATAGGTGAAACTAATCCAACTCTTTAACATTTTTTTGGAGGGAATTCTACCAAAAAGTATCTAATGAGTGAAGTTTTCAAACCATTTATATGCACTATTGAAATATAAAAGAAGAAAAAAATCAAGCACTGAAGATTCACCTCATGAACTACTTTTGGTACACACTTTTGAGGGTGCTTCAATGGTGCCATTAGCTTGCACATCTGAGCTAGTGATCCCAAGAACAACTATTAAGCCACTAAAATTGTTGGTCATTTTAATTAATAAAAACTATTTAAAGGTGATAATTTTTTTTCAAAAAACTAAAATAAATACAAAGGCTATTACTACTAACTACAATATGAAAGAAGGATGACAAATCCAAGGGAATGACATTAATAAAAATACAAACCAAGCCAAAAAATATTTATAATAGAACTCACACAAACAAAAGTCGCCTATAATTACATTACTATCATAAAAGATATTTTTACTTGAATAATATACTATATTAAACAATATGATAAATATTTAAGATTTAATAATAAAATTGATATATTGATTATCCAACTTAAATAATTTTAAACCGCTTTAAGCTATACAAAGGTTAGAACCCATCTTACATATAATCTAATCAAGGTCAAAGCTCCGTGGAGTGTCTATGTAATCTTTAGTTGATTGATACACTTAACTAAATAAATCATACTAAAAACATTTTAGGCAACATTTTAAGCCAAAATATTAGATAGATGACGGTGGCACCAAGTAAGAATTGGTCAACTTAGCTCATGCATAGGTAGATGTTTGACGTAGTCTGTATTACTTGGGAGTGAGACAATTTTGGTGTCTTGGGTTTTTGATGTAAGATAAATTTGAGGGATTGAATTTTGGGAAGAAATTATTCCTTAAAAAAGGAAAAGGTAATAAGAACACCCTCGTTTTCTTGTTCACTGCATTTCTACCACCCATAGTTTTTTCTGTATACTGTATACTTATCTTTCTAATTAAAAATATAATATGTACCTTATTCATCATTTTAAAAAAATACTTTACAGAAATGATACTTTAGAGAAATGTTACAGATATTTAGATTGTATCCATGAGACTCTTTAATAACAGATTCATTAAACATTGAGTTGTAAGAAACACAGATCGCATTCCACGGAAAAGTTTACTGAACAATGGGTTGAAAGAAACACTGATCACCCATTCCAAGGGATCACCAAGTAAAGTTGTCACAGATCTAAATTAAAGCAGCAATTTTATAAAAGATATCAGGAAAACTCATCGTCAACAATTCATCATCGAAAAATTCACCGCCAAGCCAAATTCGGCGCAAAGAAAATTCACCATCAGCTACGGAAAATTCAAATTCATCGCATTAATATTTTTAATATATATTTTCAAGACTTGAAATTTTCCGCAGCAGTAAATTGTTGGTAGTGAATTTTTCTTGCGATGAATTGTTGACGGTGAATTTTCTGACGATGAATTGCTGACGATGAATTTTCATGGAACCCTTATAAAAATAGTCTGCCTCAAAAAGATTCAGCGTGCCTTAGATTAGACAGATCTTTTACACAACATTCGCATAGGCCTTTCTCTAAGAATTTCAGGATAAGGGAGTTGAGTGGGAAAGAACGACCTACCTAAAATAATAAGAATCTCAGCATCTGGTTTGAGGAAAGGATAGTCGATTCCAAGTCGGGGTAAAATAACTAATGCTCCATGCACAGTAGCTCTCAGATATGTGATATGCGCATGCCACCACAGCGTCCCTTCCTGTCCCGTGATGGTAAAATTGTAAGTAAATTTATTTCCAGGGGTAATGGGACACTGCGTTACGTAGGGCGTTCCGTCTGCCCAACAAGATTTCAGCTGCTTCACCCCATGCCTGCAAAATCATAAACAGTAAAAGCCTCTACCATAATTTTATTATTAAGCCAAACTTGAATAGATGAAAATTTGAACAGTCTTGAGTCTTTATTACCAGTGTATAGTAACATTATATGTTGCATTGTTCTCCACTTCAACGACCAGATTATCGCCTTCGTGAACGGTTATAGTCGGGCCAGGAAGCTGTCCATTGACTGTTACAACCGTCTGAGTGCTACACAATTTAGTCACGTTCTGTGTTCCAATCTGTAACACGGTTAAAAATACAACTTAGACCTCAGGCTTAACAGAATGCTTAGACTTTACTGGATTATTTAAAAACTGCTCACAGTGAATTTGTGGTGCACAATGGCTCCACACGCTGCCCATGGCGATACCAAAACTAAACAGACAAGCGACGCAAATTTCAGCACACTTGACAACCCTACCATGATTAACTTTTTTTTAATTTTGTTCACGGAGCGGTAGCGTATTTATACGCGAAAAGTAGTTCACGAGAGCTTAACTAATAAGTATATATTAGAGAGCTTAAGTTTGCTGATTTTGGTAATTGTGTGTCATTTGCTAACCACTAATAAGTATAATATTAGAACGCCAATTTATTTGACTTTGGATTGTCCCTCTGATACGCATTGCTCGTGAGCACTGGCACGTAAACGCTTATATTCCACCAACCACTATATTCCATACGTATATAATAATATACTAAATACGGCGCAGGCCATTCTTTATTCCTCCTATTCTTTTTCTTGTTTGATAACATTTGCCGATTCAACATTTTCTCCGTAAATTTGTCTTGTGGCAAAACAATAAGAATCAGGATGCTGCCAATTACTTTGTAAGACCTTAAACAGTCTACACAGTCCGGGTTATCAGTCGTCTTTGTAATTTTTTCGAGGAAAGTAAATTATTTCTGTCATTTGAACTTTAAAAAACTCAAAAGTCAGCCGTGTTTGATGGGCTGTTTGTCGTCTTAAAAATCTTTTGATGGAGTTGCCTCGTCAATATTTAGTTAAAATATTTGTATTGATATTATTAGGTGTTATTAGGTGTTGATTTCATTCAAAATGCTTCATATTGAAAACATATATTTCCTTGCGGACAATGACTGCCCCAAATACTTGTACTAATATTTTGTACATGATAAAAATGTTTTTGTTTTTCTTTAATAATATATCATTGTGCAGCGAATAAAAATAGGTTGTGTTTGTTTGAAGGTTGGAAAGGTATGGGGTTCACCAAAAAGATAATAGATGGATTTATCTTCTTTTATTTCATTAGGAAGTGAGATTCACATAAAGAATTGACTTGCAACTATTAGGTGAGTCAACTCAATAAGGGAATCTACTAATTTCCTTATGATTGAGAACAGGAGTATCAAGTTAAACAAAACTTTTGAGATAACTAAAAATAGTAAACATACTCAATTATGCTCATTCAAACTTGAAACATCAATTTAAAGTTCAATACAAATAGAAATAGTAAACTTTTTGCAGATCTGGGAAGGGTTGGACACTTTGTGCTAGTCACCAAAAGACAGTTTCAAGAGGCGGACTGTGACTCATTTTCACGTGGGTGAATAGGTCTTTTCTCAAAGATTTCAAACAACTTCCGGAAGCCTCTAATGTCAATTTGTAGCTTCTATTTGATTTGAGTTTCAAGGTCGGAAATTTGGAAATCATATATGTAGGCAAGTCTATGAATTGATGACAACTTTGACAACTTTTCCAATCATGCTCTTCAATACATCTTCAATCCTTCTTCGACCTAAGATCTGCAATACAAACACAAGATGGAAAAATTGTTTGTTTTTTGGTAAATGGGGGTTTGTCTTGGTCAAACCCTGTTTTGGTAATTAAAACTTGAATTGAAATAATGAAACATGAAAGAAATGATTAATGAAAAATGATCTGTTGCAACTCACCAAACCCTCGAGTAAACCTTTGGAAGTCTAAAATCTTGATCTTTATCTTGCATGAAATGACTTCAATGGATATGGATCTTGGTGCTTAAAATATGACTTTGAATGCTTTCTTTGAATCTTTGAAACCTACATCATAATGTTAGCTCCAAAAACATGCATGATTGCAAAAGACTTTCACATGATGCTTGAGATCTTGATTGTTGCAATAAATCATAGAAAAATCTAATCTTGAATGCCCTTGATCATAAACTTTGCTATATTTGTGTTCACTTCAAAATGCTAGGAAAACTTAGACTTGATTTGATAAAATAACCTTTTATTTATACGTATGTATCCTTAATTTCTCAAAAAATTAAATATTAAAATTCGACATTGAAATTTGAATTTAGGGACATTAAAATACCACCAAAAATATAATTTAAATTTAGGTTCAAAGGTTTAGGGAGGACCCATTCACCCATGGGCGAATTGGTCCTAGGAAGCTATTCCTGGAACACACATAGGTCAAGGTAAAGTGTTATGTGTTGGCTTTAATTATTGTTGGGTTTCCCCTTTAGAAAATGTAATTTATTAGGCTTGTAGATGTAAAATAGGGCTTATTAAGGCATAATTAAATCCAAATTAAATGAGAGGCCCAAACAAAGTGTGAAAATGTAAAGGAGTACATTTTCCTACACTAAATTTAACCCCCACTTTAGTGAGAGGATGGCATTGTGTCAAATTCACACTAAACTAGACAAATAAGAGATGTCTAATTGTACAATTATTGGAAAAATAAAACAACAAAGGTTAAGGAGGATGATCAAGCCCCCAAGATCTAAGATCTCATGGAAAACCAACAAAGGCACGAGGAGACACATACCTTTGTTAAATATGCAACAACAACAATAAGATACCCAATCATACAATGTCAAAGACTAAAAGAAAGAAAAAAAAGGGTGGATCAGGCCTCGACTATTTTTCGAACTCAATGTGGATCAACCTTTAAATGTTTGTCCAAAAAATGTTTACAAGTGGAACTCAATGTCCACTATGCAAACAACAATGCGCTCACACAAGCTAGTGAAATTCATTGTCCACTAGGTGAGCTTCCAGAACATAGCCAATGAGAGAGTTTTTTTAGGCTCCCATTAAACTAACCATACCAAAGTTATACCTCCTAATAACTTTGATAAGGAAACACATAATATGAACTTTGAGCTTCATAAGACTTAGCAAGCTATGTGATGCTAAGCAGTTATGAAAAAACATGGCCCTACTGGCAAGCAAGGTGTGTTATTCTTTGTGGCCATGAAAAACATAAAGGCTCCACTAGTAAGTAAGTTGTGTTATGCTTGGTGGCCTTGACATATACAATAGGATATTAAAAGGTGTTTTTTCTTTTTTCATGAAAGGTGTCTCCTTAGGGAACATCGTTCCTAATATCTCCAAGAGAGGACAAGGTGAGGATAAAAGATTCACAACTTAGGTTATGTAATTTGTAGCATTGCCACTAAGAGTAATGTCATATGCTCAAAAAGGTCACAATATTGAAGGACATCAAACCCAATCACACCACCAAGAAGAAGACACATCACATGAAATAAGAAGACCACACTAGGAAACATAAGTCAAAATGATAATGTCAATGTATGCCCCCACTTTAAAGGAATTGCTAAACACCATGTTGTTAGCAATTACTTTAAAATAGAAAATGATAAATGCTAAACAATAAAGATGACATGAGAGCTCATTTGGAAAGCCCTATGTCAAGCATATGTTTCCAAATAAGCTATATCAGGAAAAGGGGTTGCCCCCAAATGAAATCCTAAACACATAAGGGATCCATGGATTTGGGGTCAGCATATGTCTTTACTACAATGTTATTATAGAGTGTCTTTACTACAATGTTATTATAGAGCTTGGAAACATCATCACTCCCCAAATACTCGTAGAACTAGAAGAATGACACATAGAGAGCAAAAACAAAGAAAATATTTTGGGTCAACATGGAAGAGACTTAAATGTGTCAACACCTTACGTCATCCCCAAAAGGAAAATACAAGACAAAAGAAAAGATAAATTTTTACAACACATAGAAGAATTTAGGTACAAGTAGAGGAATGAGCATAAAGACATGTCAATCAAAACGATACATGGTATCACATTATGCACATGCAATCACACAAAGAACATGCAAAAAAGACAAAGGAAAAGACTAGTAAAGCACACATGAGTCAACCTATAGCAATTCTTCTACATCCCAATCTTGTTCATCATATGCAGAAGGCAATAACTAGCCAAAGAGACAACAACAAGTGTTGTACTAGGAAAAGGCTAACTCCTTGCCCCCACTAAGTGTAGGACAAGGATGAGTTGAGATGGGTGATGAGAATGGGCTCCTTGCAATATAGAAATTATTTTTAATAAATGTAAAACATGTAATTTAGTGGCATGCTATGATCCTACAACTATCACATGGCAAGGAGGAAATCAATTAATTCTTAAGGGGTATCCCAATATAGTCTTATGGAAAATATTCAAATTTACTAATGAGTCCCTTTAAGGCATGACACTCATCAGTAAGATGACCAAGTGTTTGATGAAATGCACAATAGTTCATGTTTATACTCTTACCTTCTTTTTTTTCTTTATTAGGTGGTAGGTGAATCATTTTTAAATGGAGAAGTTGTTCCATTCTTCATTCAATTTATGTTTTAGTGTGCAAAAATGACAATTATTTGACTTTATAAGGCTCATATTTCTTGTTTGTTTGGGTAACTTGTTGACGTTTGTTTGTGGGAGGAGGACCTAAGATTATCCTATCATCCTTGTGAGACATTAGTTGATCATGAAGGAGGACACTTGTTTCCTTGGAATATGTGGAGGGAGGAGGATCTTGAGGAAACAAATAGAAATAAGTTATTTTTTTTTAAGGTTGGAAAGTTATGGGGTTTCACCAAAATGATAATAGATGGACCTATTTTCACTTAATTCATTAGGAAATGAGATCCAAACAAAGAATTGACTTGTAACCCTTATGTGAGTTAACTTAATGAGGAAATATGTTGATTTCCTTATGATTGAGGGTAGGGGTATCATCCTGAACAACACTTTTGGGAGAAGAACTAAAAATAGAAAATCTACTCAATTATACTCATTCAAACTTGAAACATCAATTTAAAGCTTAATACAAACAAAAATAGTAAAATTTAGGTATAATTGAGAAGGGTTAGACACTATGTACCAGTCACCAAAATGTAGCTTCGAGAGGCAGAATATGACTCATTCTCCCATGGGAGAATGAGTCTTTACTCATGAACTTCAAACAACTTTTGGGAGCCTCTGATGTTAATCTATAGATTTTTTTTTATCTAAGTTTTAGTGTCAAAAGTTTAGAATTAGATCTATAGGTGAGTTTCTATGAATTAATGACAAATTTGACAAATTTCACAACTTTAAAAACTTTTCCAATCTTTTTTCATCAAGAGATCTTCTATCCTTCTTCAAGCTAAGATCAACAACACAAATGCAAGAGGGAAAATTGTTTTTTTTTGGCGAATGGGGATTTTCCTTGGTCAAACCCAATTTTGGTAATTAAACATTGAATTGAAATAATGAAACATGAAAGGAATGATGAATGAACAATTATTTTTTGCAACTCACCAAACCCTTGAGTAAACCTTTGAAAGTCTCAAATATTCATTTTGATCTTGCATGAAATGGCTTCAATAGATGTGGATCTTGATACTTGAAATATGACTTTGAATGCTTGCTTTGAATCTTTGAAACTTAAATCACAATGTTAGCTCCAAAAACATGCATGATTGTAAAAGACTTTGACATGATGCTTGAGATCTTGATTGCTGCAATAAATCACTAACAAATCTACTCTTGAATGCTCTTGATCATAAACTTTGCTATATTTTTGTTCACTTCAAAATGCTAGGAAAAACATACACTTGATTTGATAAAATAACCTTGTATTTATAGGTATGTATCCTTAATTTCCCAAAAATTAAACATTACAAGCTAACATTAAAATTTGAATTTAGGGATAGTACCACCAAAAACTTAATTTAAATTTAGGTTCAAAGGTCTAGGGACATGCACCTATTCCTGTAACACATGTTTCTTAAGATAAAGTGTTGTTTGTTGGCATTAATTGTTGTCAGGTTTCCCCTTTGAAAAATATAATTTATTAGGCTTGTAGATGTAAAATAGGGCTTATTAAGGCATAATTAAGTCCAATTTAAATGAGGGGCCCAAAAAAAGTGTGAAAATGTAAAGGAGTACATTTTCCTACACTACACATTGAATAATAATAATTAGGCTTTAGTTGGTGAGATCATAATTAGGGTTCTTATTCTTTTCCTTAATTCATTTACTAAATATTAATGTAGCCACCATACTAAGTGTTCACTAAGAGACTGCATGCTAGATTATTTTTATATAATCAACTAATTACTGCATCACGTGTCCATACAATTATAGTCTATATTTAAATATGTTAAGAGAATGATAAACAATTTTTGGATTTGATTTTTGATTCTTGCCTAACAATATGTAACAAAGAAGAAAACTCTATTCATATTGATAGAACTTCAAACCAACTTGTGTCATTAGAAAGATGACAAATACATCTAAAATTACGAAATTAGATTCAACTATGTTAACATTTTCAATCAATATTGGAATCAATCTCCATGACATATCATTAGGATGAAGAAAAGTGGATCATACAATGTGATTTTAAATATTGGTAAAATATATTAACTTGATTGTTTCCAAAAAACTTCTCATAATTATGATCTCATGTAAAATAATTATGTTGTAACTTAACTTCAACTCATAAATTTGAGGCTTAAGATATCTAAAATGTGTAAGTGATCCTTGAGTAGAGTTACAAGTCTATTATATTATACTAGGTTTTCTAAATGTAGAATAATATGTTAAGCAATGAATTATAGTTGTTCAATATACTTTTTTGGATTCAAAATTATTTGAATAATGTATAATGAAGCAAAGAATATTTTATCTTTTTGAGACTATACATTATGTTAATGAAATAAAAATAAAAAAAATTATATACTTGTGTACTTTTAAGAGGCTCACACTGTGCAAAGGATAGAGTTAGAATCTTTTCTTTCAAAACTAATATTAGAGAGGAGCATCCTTTATAGAACCTCAATTATGGACATAATATAATATACAAAATATATTCTTAAGAAAGGAAGATGGACATAGAGAGTAGAGAAGGGAATATAAAAATTAATGTGCACACATGGCTAGAGTTCAAATTTGATTGGATTTAATAATTGTTGACTTATGTTAATAATTTAAGTATTATTCTTAGAAGGATTACACTTCCAAGTTCTAAAAGGTAACTAAATATTAAGTGCTAAATGAAACAAAAGAGAACTATTCTAAAATAGCCTAAATAGATTTTGAATGTAAGTCTACTCTAAGGATGTCAAACACTCCTTGCTATGAATAAGAGTAATGTCCATAGAAAATTTATACACATTTTCTCTTATAGAGGAAATAAGTTATATTTAAATATGTTGATTTTTCCCTTGTGTCATAATCATTCTTGTTATTACAACAATGAACCTTTAAATTGCAAGCAACCAACAAAACTTCCTTATTAAAATTGGAATCATCAACAATGGTTTCATATTGCAAACTCAACCTCTTCATGTATCTCATATGAAATGGTTATTCTTTTGGTTATTGCTCATATGAGATGGTCATAACTAGGGATTCATGACATCATTTTTACTATATTTATAGTCTAGGGTTAGTGTTTTATTAGCCTATAATTAACCTATAAAAAACTTGTAGACTATGATATATGTACAATGGCCCTCAAGAAGTATATATATAGTCATTCTATAGCCTATAATGTGGTTGTCCAAAGGTGCATACTTATTGCTAATTTATAGTGAAGTGGCTATCTATAGATGAGATATTGATTTCTATATAATATTAACATATATTCAATAGCCCACTTATGTTAGGTGACATAAGAGAAATAGTCTTTTTTTTTTTCAAATTGTCATATTTTAACACCATGTACAATAAACATGAGCATTTCATTTGTTAATTATTTTATGCTAAGTGGCACACATGATGATCTTGTTTTTTTATCAAGTATTTTGGTGTCATATATGTCTTCATCCTACTTGGCATGGACAAGGCATTGAAAGTGTAAATGGGTAGACTATTTTGTCTCATATTATGATTAACAATATGGAGTACACTAAAACTGAAAACAAATATCATTATTTATTAAGACATATTAAATGTTAGGTTTCATGTATGGCCCTTTTCCTATTGGGCATAAAATATCTTGTTGAAAATTTGAAAACATGTGAGGCAACTCAAGGCTAGTACGTTGTTTCTAAATGTTTTTTGTTTAATGTAAGCACCCTTCTTACTCAATAAGATAACGAGGAATTGAAAATGAGGTCTTAAAGAGGGAGGAACCATAAAATAAGAGTTTATTCTATATGAAGTCTTTGTTTTTAGGTCATTATGGCCTCATTTTAGGTTATTTTATTTGGAAAATAACTAGGAAGGAATTTTTTATGAAGAGGTGACCTTTTAGATTATACGAGTAGCCTACCATCATTAATTGACAACACATATTTGTTTATATATTTGATTTCTTATTTGGTGACCTATGCAAGCATGTTTCTCATTTTCTTGTAGTGCCTTGATTTTGAAATCATTACTTTCTTAGTAGAAATAATAAAAATATTGTTATAACTATATATTTTTAATCTCATTTCACATCTTTAGATTATGTGCAAACTTCAAAGACATTCATCTTACTACCTCCATATTCCTATATGAAATGGAGCCATCCATGCATACATTTGTGGTGTTGTTTCTTCCTAAAGGGAGAGATGTTGTTTAGTGATCGTGGATCATCTTAATCATCTAGTTTTGAGAATCTACCAACACTACAAGCATCAATTTGAGGGGAGTTCATATGGTTTCTCTTCTAGTCTCAATTTTTGGAGGGAGCATTTCTTTGCATGGAGTTATTTCATTCTCACTTTTGAGGGGGTGGAAATATACCTTATGTCTTTTCTCTCCTATGCAACATTCATTGTACATTTTGTTAGAAGTAGTATTTGGGGGATCATTTTTATTCCTCCTATCACATATTCACTTGTATATTTTCATCATATCATTTCTCTTTTAGAGAGAAGTTTTATTTCCATTTGAGTTTTCTCTTTTACTCTTTTTTATGATAAATTGTATTTACAAGGGTACCTAATATGGCCTAGTAGTCAAGACCCATCACCATCTTTGTATACATTACTCCCTGAGTTGCTCTTGAGGGCGTGTTAGTGTATATATGGTTATTTCACATCTAGTTAATATTTCACTCTTTTCAAGATGACCCATTCACACTAGTTAAACCTCCACTTAATAAATTTTATCTTTTTGTCTCACTTCATGTGGTTGAGACACATCTACTCACCTATTGCATGTGCACTCTATACATTCTCACACACTTACCATTTAAGCATACAAGTGTTTCACATTTTGAGGGGTACTTAGAGTTTCACTCCTACCCTCTCACCACCTCATCATTGCCTATATATGCAAGGATTTTGTTGTATATTTTTACACTCGCATTTTATATTATAAATATTTCTATTGTGCTCATTGTGTTTCACTAATGGTAGGTCTTTTATTTCATTCAAATCTCAACTTCTCCAAAAATATGACCCATTCTAATTTTTCCATCAAAATCTCTCATTAGAATCAAAATCAACCTTTGGAGTTAGGGTGAATGGGTCCTAGTTAGGTCTTTCTAGGAGTTTTTTGTGGATTGTAGACTAAATTTTAATGTCTTTTTAGTTGCTAGAAGATTCATTTCAGACTTGATCAGGGACTTATTGGCCAGTAAGGGCGAATGGGTCCTAGTTAGGTATTTTTGCGAGTTCTATGTGGATTTCAAACAGAATTTTAATGTCCTTTTAGTTTCCAGAAGCTTCAGGTCAGACTTGTTCAAGGAATTATTTTCCAATAAGGATGAATGGGTCCTAGTAAGGTCTTTTTAAACTATTTTTTAATGGTTTACAAGCTTTTGGAAATATCTTTCAATTCCAAGTTGTAGACAGTGAAATGCAGCTATAAATTTTCCAGAAATTCAATACAAAAATGCAATAGAAAGATGAAATGTAATCTACCTAGATTGAAATAAAATTTTGTTTTGATTTTCAAATGTAATTGAAGGGTATGTGCAGGATCATGGTAAAAATTTGAAATTTCAATGCAGTATTACTTAAATTTTGAGGAAAAAATTAAGAAGTAGGTGTCTGTCTGACTACCCTAACAACAATAAAATGATAATATTTTCTTATAATATTTTAGATATAAATAGAGGACTCATGTCCTGATGTGATGCATATATTTTTATAATTTTTTTTCAAGTAAATAATTAATTATGAATTTTTTATTACAAATTTTAAAAAATATAAAAAACTTGTATGTCTGACCACCTTAACCTGGTCAAAACTTCATGAAATTCATTTTTTTTTAAATCCTATCAAATGTGAAGCATAGAATGTTGTACGCGTGTTTTAGATTAAAAAAATGCGATACCAGTTGAAATCTATAGATGTTTTTCAATCAGCATATCAATTAGGACCTTAGTCATTATTCAAAAAGAAAATGAATAATAATTATTTATTAAATTCAAAGTAAAGCATAATTTATATTGTTGGAAAGTTGAGAATTTCCTTTAAAAACCCTTTTTGTTTCATTAATTTTGGGTAAAAAAAAGTCATCAGCCACATACCCATCATATCACCACTTTTTGGCCCATCATGATCCTGCACATAGCGTGAATGAAATCTAAATGAGATGCAAAATGGCTACTTTGTTTTTGTAATTTTTAGATTTAGGAAGTGAAAAACAATGCAAGTCTAAACCCTATATGATATGTAATATTTCAATGCAAAAGAGGAAACCCTAATTCAATGCAAATCTAAATGCAATGAATACAAGATTTAACTTGAAATGCAATGAAAGACTCCAAAAATTTAGAAAAGTGCAATGTTGAAAAAGTCACATTCACCAAAAATGATATGTTGGAAAATAGGATCTATCCCAAAAATGAGATGGATCACTTCTTTTCCAAGCCTGAATCACTTCAAATTATGCAAATAAGATACTAATAACAACTAGAAATCAACCCTAACTGTTATAGCAACTATGAGGAATGTTTTTAGAGTATGAAAAGTTGTGTACCTATTCAGAAAATTGTTTTTGAGCTATGGAGGACTCATTCTCCTTCAACGGCGAATGGGTCCTTTTAGGGTTTTGGAAAACTAATTTTAGGATCCTAGACTTTGATGTCTACACTCTTGAAATCCTTGTTATCAAGTTATAGAAGGAAATATTTAGTTCTATAGGGCTCTTTTTGTGTTCTTACACCTTGAATGAAGTCCAACTTTGCAACTTTGACAATTTTGACAACTTTGATAATCTTGCTCTTCAACCTATAAATCTGCAATCACGCACTCAAGGATAGAAAACTTCTTGATTTATTAGTGAATGGGGGTTTTCCTCAATCAAATCCCTTGTAGGTAATTACACCAAATGATGAAATAAGATAATGAAGCATGAACATGAAATGATGCAATTAGAACCCAGCCATGATGATATGATCTTTGAATTGTTGCAATAAACTCTTGACTTCTACCTTGAAATTCCTTGAAAATGCTCTTGAAGTGCTCTATAATTCTCTTGTAAAGTATTAGTACGCTCTCTTGAAAATCTTACAATTCTTGATAAACTTTCTAGGATGAACAATGTGAATTAACCCCTTATTTATACTAAATTAGGAGATTAACTTTAAAATTCAAAGAATTAAGGCCAACACCAAATCTGGAAAGAAAGATAAATAAATTCCTGCAAAATGAAATTCAAAAATTAAGGTCTCATTAAGGGAGGACCCATTTACTGCCAAAGGCGAATTGGTCTTGGCTAAGTTTCCATAATTGAGCTTCAAGGAGCTACAAGAAGGCAAACAACACATTTTAGGTCAACTAAGAAAGGGTGGTCTTGAAAATATAGGTGAAATTATGTAGCTTAATACTTTGTAGAACTATGAGATTGTAGATCTAATTAAGTGTTCTTTGCTACAATTTCTTTGTATATGATTATCTATTTATATTCATTTTACCAATTGTAGAAGTAGACAAAAGACTATAGAAGAATAAGACCAAAAGATAGAAGTGACACAGCATATACCGTGGAGAAACCCTTTTAGGAAAAAATTCCACTGATGAGCCCAAAATGTGCTCATAGTTTGGATATTATGATGAACTTTTAATGCCTTTACCTTTGATTTTCGTGGTTGTTTAAAACTCTTTTGAAACCTTTTATGGGGATATCCTGTAGCAAAACACTTTCATGTTCCTACAGCTTATTGTGTTGTCTTGACTACATTTATTACCACGTTGACTCCCTAAATGACTGGTATATCGCATATAGCTTTTGAATGATGAAATAGATTTAAATATGTGATTAATGAACAGATATTGTGTATGTGCCATGTGCATTTTCTTTCGCATCTGTTACCTTGTGTTTCACAGGTTGTTGAAGAAAGTATGATCGAGTCAAGCGTAGCCGATCTTGGCCTTTCAGTAAAGTCCATTTCCTGCACGACTTTGAGGAAGCTCTGGCGAAGACTCTTTGACCGAAACCATTGGAAAAGATTTTTAATGACAGTCAATCTGGAAAGAGTGGAGCGCTAGATTCTCTCTAGACCGGGTTGAACGGATAAATTCATTTATGAAGTTTGTTCCTTGATTCTCGGATACACTTTACTTCCATGTCTTTCTTTGATAGGGTTAGTTAGTTAGTTGTTCTCCTGATTTTAAATAAGGTACTCCTCCTGTGAGAGTGAGGGAGAGAGATGATAGTTAGAAGTAAGATAGAAGCATAGTGATAGAGATATAGCAGATATCATGTAATAATGAAAAGCAAAATTTGTATGACAAGAGACAGAATTATTTTGTTAGTTTCCATATCAACAAAGCAATGTATACCATTCTGTTTTTCTGAATAAAGTTTGATGAAGTTCTGAGTTCAGCACTTGCGTAATCAGTAGAAGCTTGCTAAGGGGGCCCACTTAGTAAGTATTTGTAGCTAGTTAGTTAGCTGTTATTTTCTGTTAATCATTAGTTACCTTTCATTTTTGAAGTTTCCATACAAACTCAGTCTTGTATTGCTCCTGTAGCATCGGGAATCCATCCCTGTGCCTGTTTCTGTAGCATAAGGCTAGTTCATAGTTTGTGTTTCAGTCATAGCTGTTATGGTTTCTGTTTTAGTCAAATAATGGTTGAGTTAAAAAAACTTTGCATTACTTTTCTATAGCATAGATAGAATTCCTTCCAAGTATTTATTTCTATTAAGTTGTGACCGAAACTAATTCTTAGTGCATATATTGTGTTGCGCTATTCAAAGTATATGTTCCCTAGTTTTACAAGTAAATGAATGTCCATAAAAAGATATTAGTCACCTGCTGGAATGTCCAATTCCCATGAAAGGTTTTACTGTGATTTTCATATCCTTTTGTGGGTGCGACCATTTTTGGCACCGTTGCCGGGGATGGTGTCAATCTAAGAACTTGCTATAGTCATTGTTAGTAGTAGTTTAGTTAGTTGTTTAAGTATTTTCAAGTTCTCTTTAGATACCATCTATTCTATTGCATGCATAGAAGAAGAAGAAACGCACTGGGAAGGTTCCTCCTTGAGAACCTATTTGTTGAACTACTATTTAACCTAGCTGACGAAGAACCTGAGAAAAATCCATTTGCTCTACTATTCTAACATGCAAATATGGAAAATAATCCACCTCCTACTTTTGAGTTTCCCATTGTTCCCCAGTGAGATACTAACAATCTTAAGAATATTCCTTCTTCATTGCTTCCCAAGTTCTATGGCCTAGTTACGAATGACCCTGAAACTTTTCTATTTGAGTTTGATGTCCTCTATCGTAGTTATGACTACAATACAGATGCTCACAAATTGAAGTTGTTTCCTTCCACCTTGAAGGAGGGAGCTCTCAGGTGGTTCATGAGTTTGGGAAGAGGTGTTGTTGATAGTTTGGCAGCCATGCAAATAAAATTCCTTGAGAAATATAAGGAATATTGTAAGAGTGCTAATAAAGGTGATGACATATTCAGAATTCAGCAGAAGGAGGATGAAAGTCAGGAAGATTATATCTCAAGATTCTTTTTTTCCATGAAAATGAACTCAAACCATACTCTCAATGAAGACTCTCAGAAACTACTCTTTCTAAGGGGAATCAGTGATGCCTATATAGATGCCTTGGACCTGATGGGAGGAGGTGATATAACCCAACTTCCTTAGGATGATATAAAGAAAATATGTCTTAACTACTCTCGAGCAATAGTTAAGAAAGGTCGAGGTCATCATGCTACAGTGGGGAAGACTTCTTTCGGTGGAGTTTCCCAGATGGAGATAACAAATTTGTTGTCTGATTTCAAGCAGGATATCATTAATAATATGGCTATGCAACTGGACACTATGCAAGCTCAGAAGAAACATGAGGAAGCCAAGGCAGTTTTGGCCGAGTTCTGTCCATACTATAGACAGAAGAAACGTGACTGTAGATGCAAGATGGTGGCTAATCTGGAAGCTAAGCAATTACCTATTGACTTTAAGCCAGTAGAAGGTGATGATGATCAAGTGTTCTTTGTTGCACAAAGGAGACCATGGGCTCAAAGACAAGGTATGCCTCAAGATCCTTTGACTTTTGGTAATCCTTATTTTGGCTATAATAACCAATGGCATCCTACATATGGACCACCACCACCTTGGAATACATCTCAACCAAGTTGGCCTATTATCAAACCCCTCAATGTCAATCTCTTCAAGGAGGTTGGCAGTAGCCACAAGGACAATGGACCCCACCCCCTGGTAATTGGCAACAGAATCCTCAATAGAGAGGTCCTCAGCAATGGCAAAACCAATCCCCTGGGTTCCTGTAGCTTCCACAGCCACAACCGTAGGCTATCATGCCACCTCTTGCAGCAACTGCCACAAATACTAGCCCTCCAAAACAAATGCCTATGCCTGCCCAACCGTTGCCAAATCCCAATAATAAGCAACAACAGCAGCCACAGCAGCCTATGTATCTTGCTGAAGCCAACCAATATCAAGCTTATGCCTTAAATGTTAATGATATCCATTTGAGGTCTGGAACCACTCTACTTGCTCCAAAACCACCTCTAATTACTAAAATACCAGATTCTCCCCTTGAAGAATCTACTGCACCTGTTGTTCCTACTGAGCATATGCCTATAACTGATACGGTTTCTAAGGAGCCTATTTTGCAAAGTCAAGACAAACCACCTTTTCCTTAGAGGTTGCAAAGTACTGCATTTAAATCCATGGAAGAACCCACTTTTGACATTTTGGATCAACTCAAGAATGTACAAATTCAAATCCCTTTATTTCATGCTATTAAAGAGGCCTATTTGAAGAAGCCTAGATAGAAGAAAAAGGATCCCCAAACAATTCATGTCTTAGGGAAATTGGGTGATATAATGTTGAGAAATGTAGTCATTCCAAAGTATATTGACCCTGGAAGTCTTATAGTGCAAATACAAATAAATGGCCAAATTGTGAAAAATATTTAGATTGACTTAGGTGCTGCCATTAATGTCATGACAAAGCATACTATGGACTCCTTGAACATTCTAAAAATTAGGTCTACACCTGCAATTTTGCAGCTTGCAGATAGCTCCACAGTTAAACCTGATAGAATGGTGGAAGATGTAATTGTCACTCTTGAATCTTGGGAGTATCTAGCTAATTTCACAATATTATCAGTTAAGGAAACTTTAGGAGGATATCCAGTTATCCTTGGTAGACCATGGTTAGCCACTACTGATACTTTTATAAGGTGTCGTTATGGAGATATGACCATTTCTGATGGACAGCCCACAAAAAAATTGGCTTTGTATCCACCTGCTAGACCTCAACCAGATTTGTCCCAACCTGTTTGGCCAGATGTGGGGGAAGAAACTGAAGAAGCCAATTCATTGGTTCAATTAATGATGCTTCAAAATAATCCATTCTCACAACTTCAGAATGAGAATGCCTTGCTTTTTCAAATTCCGCAGTTTAACTCTGATATGGGTAGTTCATCTTATCCAAATGGTAGCCATCTACAATGTTTCCTGCAGCAACTAAATTCTAAGAGTTCGCTACCTAAACTTCCTACAATTTTTCATAACTTGCTTCCACAAGAGGTACAAACATCACCCGTAGATTCTATGAGTAATCTCACTAAGCAGATAGAATTATCTCCAAGTCACTGTTTGAATATCAATAGCAAGTTGTCACAATCCCAACAGGCTATCTTATTAAAAATGCTACAAGATCACCATAAAGATTTTGCATGGGAATATGGGGACATGCAAGGAATAGATCCTCGAATTTGTACCCACAAGATCTATATCAAAGAAGATTGTTTACAAGTTAGGCAGCCTCAAAGAAGAGTAAATCCAGCACTTCGAGAAATAGTTAAAAATGAGCTTCAAAAGTTGTTTGATGTTGGTTTTATTTACCCAATCTCTGATAGTGAGTGGGTTTCTCCATTAGTTATTATCCCTAAGAAAGGTGGAAAATGGAGAGTGTGTATAGATTACAGAGAATTGAACACTGCCACTAAAAAAGATCACTTTCCACTACCGTTTGTAGACCAAGTATTAGACTCACTGTCTGGAAAAATATATTTTTCCTTTTTGGATGGTTATAGTGGGTACAATCAGATAAAAATTGCCCCTGAAGATCAAGATAAGACCACTTTTACCTATCCATGGGGAACATTTGCTTACTCGGTCTTGCCTTTTGGTCTATGCAATGCGCCAACAACATTTCAGAGAGCAGTAATTAATATCTTTGATGATATATCTCATGACTGTATGGAGATTTATATGGATGATTTCACTACCTATGGAGTCACATTTGAAGAAGCATTGGTGAATTTAGAAAAAAGTATTGAAAAAGTGCAGAGAGAAAAATTTGTCTTTAAACAGTGAAAAGTGTTTTCTAATGATGGAAGAAGGTATTGTTCTAGGCCATCATATTTCCAAGAATGGAATTCAGGTTGACCCTGCTAAAATTGAAGTTATTCTGAATTTACAAACTCCTACAAAACAAAAGGATGTCAGAAGCTTCCTTGGCCATGCAGGGTATTATAGAAGGTTTATAAAAGATTTCAGTAAAAATTTCAGTCCACTTTATGCATTATTAACTAAGGATTCTCAATTTGAGTGGACAGAAGCCTATGAAAAATCCTTCCTGCAACTAAAGGACTTGCTTACTAAAGCCCCTGTTCTTCAAGGTCTAAAATGGAATTTCCTTTTCACATACATGCTGATGCCTCTAATTTTGGTATAGGGGCAGCCTTAAGTCAAAAAGAAAATTCAATTGAACATGCTATCTATTTTATCAGCAAGAACCTTCAAGGTCCTGAGCTAAACTATATTGTTACAGAAAAGGAATTGCTCGCAATAGTGTATGCTTTGAATAAGTTTAGGCATTATGTCACAGGTTATCAGATATTTGTCCACACTGACCATGCAGCAATCAGGTATCTGATGAACAAGCCTGCCATCTCTAGTAGATTGGCAAGATGACTCCTGTTACAAGAATTTGGCATTACAATCATTGATAAACCAAGAAGAGCTAATGTTGTGGCTGACTTTTTATCAAGACTTCAAATAGCTGCACCTAGTGAACACGAGGTCATTGATGATAGGTTCCCAGATGAACACTTGTTTTCCATTGTTGCACATACTCCATGGTATGCAGACATTGCCAATTATCTAGCAGCAAACAGAATACCAACTCACTTTTCTCCAAAAAAAAGAAATTGTTAATAGAGAAGAGTTTTAACTTTTCATGGATTACAAATTGTCTATTTTATACTGGACCTGATCAAGTGATGCGAAGATGTGTAAGAGAAGATGAGACTTATGATATCTTGCATACTTGCCATGATGAACCATGTGGGGGACATTTTGCAGCAAAGAGAACATCAATGAAGGTTCTTACAATAGGGTACTACTAGCCAACATTACACAAGAATGTTGTGACCTATACAAGGAAATGTGACAGATGCCAACGTATGGGAAGACCAACCAAGTCAGATGAAATGCCACTATATCCACAGGTAATAGTCACCCCTTTTGATAAGTGGATAATGGATTTTGTGGGACCAATTGATCCACCATCAAATGGCAAGTCATACATTCTAGATTGCATGAATTATGTAACAAAATGGGTTGAGGTAAAAACTATGACTCATGCTCGAGATAACAAGGTTGCTAAATTTCTATATGAACAAATTTTCACTAGATTTGGAGTTCCCAGAGAGCTTGTAACTGATCAGGGAGCTCAGTTCACGTCCAATTTGATCACTGCACTAATGAATGACTATAAAATCAAACATAGGAAGTCCAACCCCTATCACCCTCAAGCCAATGGTCAGGCGAAGGTTACAAATAGGGAAATTGAGGCGATCTTAACAAAGACAGTGCAGCTCCATGGAAAAGATTGGAGCAGTAGACTTCCTGAAGCAGTCTGGGCCTATAGAACTACATGGAAGACAACAACTGGGTTTACACCTTTTGAGCTGCTTTATGGGAAAACAGCCCATAGAATTTGAGCACAAAACTTTGAGGATAGATCTTGAACTCAATATGGAAATATCTGAAGCACAGAAGGAACGTCTCCTGTAGCTAAATGCTTTGGACAAAATGAGAAAAGCTGCCCTACAGCATACAGAAGCGGTCCAACAGCAAAGGAAGAAATGGCATGATCAACACATCAAAACCAAGCAATTTTCTGCTGGTGATTGGGCCCTATTATATGATTCCAGATATCAAGAAAACCAAGGTAAGCTCACAACACGCTGACTTGGTCCCTATGAAGTTGAGAATGTGTTTGACAATGGAGCTGTACAGCTGGCAACAATTGATCCATTCCGTTTCAAATTGCCAATTAATGGCCACCGACTCCGGTTGTACCATAAACCTTAATCTCAAAAGAAGAATTCATGTAGCAGTTCGTTCAGGATCCTCCCGCTACTCTTCCTGCAGCCGAAGGCTTTAGCCTTTCTCCTACAGCTTCACCATAATTTTGAAAAGAATGCTCATAATAAAGGTTTTCTTTTAAGGAAACCCCTTTTTCTCGATTCTCACTTGTCGCCACATCCCACTTCTTTATCTCCCACCCATCCATCCCATCCATCCATTCCATCAATTCATCTCGTTTGCCCACGTCACCCATCCACCTCATCCATCCGCATTACCCCTCATTATGATATCATTTCCAACTGTCACCTCATGAAGACGTCATCATCTTTCTTCACACGTACACACAATTATCAAAGGTACGCCATATCTTTTGTTATCGGATATTTGGTTTATTTTATTCTATTCATTTACTGCTATGCCTGTACTAGTCATTATTACCCGATCTCCGCCTATTCTTTAGTACATATGAAGACACATATCATACTCTAAGTAGGGGGAGGGGTAATCCACCTTTTAAAACCTGTCTTTTCGTCGCTGCCACAACTACGCAAATAACCTTTCTTTATTATTTTTCTGGTACTTTCCAAATATGATCGCATGTCCTTTTCATTTGCATGTTTTTCTTGTAAATAACAATCAAAACTGCTTGTTTAAAAAGTTTATTTTTGAAAAAGAGAGAAATGTGACGGCACGACAGAAAGAAAAAAAAACCAGAACAGAAAGGGAAACAGAGAGGAAATTTTTTGAATTTTCAGCAAGGGAGTTGAGTTTAGCTTGGGTAAAACTGTGAACATGGGTGGCTAGCTGGTGCGACATGAGCCTGTAGCTCATGAATTATTATTGCAAAATCCTCAAACAGCCCAGGCATTCAGCCTCTGTGGGTGGTTAAACTACTTCTTGAGTTTAAATGCTTTTGATGAGGAGGCTAATAGGGAATTTTTGAGAACCCTTTCTGAAGGGGAGGCTACTGTATGGGGTCTAACAGTTGTTGCAACTGAAGACAGAATTGCTGAAGTAACCGGGCTTCCAGCTGTTGGAGAAAATTTTTCTTCAAATGCTGTCGCTGCAAGGGCTAAATTTTCAATACCCACTGATGGACCTTTAGAAGTCTCCAAGCAGGGATACAAGTGGCTATCGTTGCCTCCTCCTTATTCAGAATACGCTATTTACATAATCAAGTATTTAACTTGTGAAGGTCGTTTCTCCTACCTGCATTCTTATCATTTCAAATTATTAAGTCATATGAGGTATGGGTTAGTTGTAAATGTTCCAAATTTTCTGTTAAAATTTTTGGAACAAAGTGCCCACAAAACCCAACAAGGGAAAGATAATTCTATTGCTCAGAATGGCCTTATCAAATTATTGATTGAACGCTCTTTGAGAGATGTCTCACCTCTTTCCTGGCAATAATTCGTTTCCCAAAAGGGCTTGCAAATTCCACAACCCCTAGGGTATGTACTCCACGACCTCAAAAAAAGAAAGAAGAAATTGCATCTACCAGTAGAGAAGGGCAAGGGTCATCTGCTCCTGTAGCACCTGGTCCTGTAGCTCCCCCACCGGAATCCTCTGCTAGGGTACAAACTAGGTCTGCCGCTAGAAGAGAGAGGGGAAAAACAAAGGCAGAAGAGTCCCCTGAATCTGACCCTCGTTCTCAGAAAAGGAAATCCCCTTCTCCTGCAGCAATTTCCCCTGCAGCCATCTCTCCTACAGCAACACCTGTTGCTATCATCAGTTCACCATCATCCTCTGGCAGGGCATAACCCTCTATGCAGACCAGAAAGAGGAAGGCTACCAGAACACCTCCTGTATCCACACCAGTGCTAAGAAGAGTTTCCACAAGGAAACAATGTAAGACCTCCCCTACTTCACCTCAACCAGAGGTTATTATAATTATAGAAGAGTCCGTAGAGTTTGAATTTGATGTTTCTCATAATGTGTCTGAGAATGTTGCATAGAGTTCATTCGTTCCTGAAGAGGAACAAGTTGAGACAAAAGAAATGAGGCATAATGAAAAGGGGTTACCAAGTCTTGATGACTTGGCTACCACGCTATGCAGTTTTCGGAGGAAGCACAGTCTTCTCCACTGCAGCAATAAGAATTCATCCTGCAGCAAGAGCAGGAACAGACTGAACAATTGGATGTGGCTAGTGAAGCTACATTTCCCCCTGCAACTTGTAAAGCCATTGTTGTTTATAAGAAGATGTTTTTGATTGAGTTTTTAGAATATGTCAAAGCTAACTAGGAACTAGTTACATTGCAAACCCTGACTTTCTGGCACATAGCCCAGACTGACATGCAACAAAATCTGTGGGAGGTAGAAAGGAAGAAACTGAAAAAGGAAATTGAAAGTCAGAAACAGGAAATTTTTGAGTTAAAAGCAAAAATGGATGAAATGTTAAAAGTAACTGGTCAAATTATGGAATGCAGACCACCACCCAGAGTTTATGCTCTGTGCCTTAAGGAACAATTCTTATGGTTCCAACTAATGAGAATGTCCAGAAATCAAGATCCTATACTTCACACTGGTAAAGAATTTTACGAAGCATACCAAGCAGCCCCTAATTGGTTAAGAAATTCTTTGTGTGAATTTTATTTACATGGCTTTTTTAATTCTATTTGAAACAGAATGGAATCCTCTTCTGTATATTGGTGATATCCATTTGAGATCATTTATGTCATGGGCAGCAAATGAAGCAAATTATGGCAGAAAATGGGAAACATATGAGGAAGCCGAAAGGAATGAGCCTGTTCCATTACACTCTCAAAGTTCAGACCCCCATGCAATGTTGAAAACCTAGTTTACTCTGACATATGGCATTAATAATACTATAGCTAGAGAGAAAATATTTGATCTCAGGAAATAGGAATATGATGAATTTCAGGCACAGTCATATTCATTTTGGAGACTATCATACACCAGAAGTGAGAAAAGGTGGGAAAGATTAACTGTTGGGCTGAGAAGGTTCGAGCCTCACAGTCCCCTAAATTTCATAGCAGCTCTTAAACGATCAAGCAGATATATACAGTTGGGACTTCAAAAGAGATTTGAACTATGGTTGCCATTAAAATTTAGACCTCCTATGCTAACGTGGCCCCTCTATCCTTGCCAGGCTACAAATCTTAATGATGATTTAGAAGACCGTAGGTATGAAAGGTGTCAGACTTTCAGAGGATTTTATTACAAGTTTGGAACTCCATTTCAGAGTCATGCCACAACCATAGATTTCAGAGAAACCACTAGGAAAGTTAATGCTGGAGGACCAGCATTGGGCTAAGTAGGGGGTAGAATGATGAGCCCAAAATGTGCTCATAGTTTGGATATTATGATGAAATTTTAATGCCTTTACTTTTGATTTTTGTGGTTGTTTAAAACTCATTTGAAACCTTTTATGGGGATATCCTGTAGCAAAACACTTTCATGTTCTTGCAGCTTATTGTGTTGTCTTGACTACATTTATTACCCCGTTGACTCCCTAAATGACTGGTATATCGCATATAGTTTTTGAATGATGAAATAGATTTAAATATGTGATTAATGAACGTATATTGTGTATGTGCCATGCGCCTTTTCTTTCGCATCTATTACCTTGTGTTTCGTAGGTTGTTGAAGAAAGTATGATCGAGTCAAGCGTAGCCGATCTAGGCCTTGCAGTAAAGTCCATTTCCTGCACGACTTCGAGGAAGCTCTGGCGAAGACTCTTTGACTGAAACCGTTGAGAAATATTTTTAGTGGCAGTCAATCTAGAAAGAGTGGAGCACTAGATTCTCTCTGGATCGGGTTGAATGGATAAATTCATTTATGAAGTTTGTTCTTTGATTCTGGGATACACTTTACTTCCACGTCTTTCTTTGATAGGGTTAGTTAGTTAGTTGTTCTCCTAATTTTAAATAAGGTACTCCTCCTGTGCGAGTGAGGGAGAGAGATGATAGTTAGAAGTAAGATAGAAGCATAGTGATAGAGATATAGCAGATATCATGTAATAATGAAAAGCAGAATCTATATGACAAGAGACAGAGTTTGTTGTTAGTTTCCATATCAACAAAGCAATGTATACCATTCTATTTTTCTGAATAAAGTTTGATGAATTTCTGAGTTCAGCACTTGCGTAATCAGTAGATGCTTGCTAAGGGGGCCCACTTAGTAAGTATCTATAGCTAGTTAGTTAGCTGTTATTTTCTGTTAATCATCAGTTAGCTTTCATTTTTGAAGTTTCCATACAAACTCAGTCTTGTATTGCTCCTGCAGCATCGAGAATCCATCTCTGTGCCTGTTCCTACAGCATAAGGTCAGTTCATAGTTTGTGATTCAGTCGTAGCTGTTATGGTTTCTGTTTTAGTCAAATCATGGTTGAGTTAAAAGAACTTTGCATTACTTTTCTGTAGCGTAGATAGAATTCCTTCCAAGTATTTATTTTTGTTAAGTTGTGACCGAAACTAGTTCTTAGTGCATATATTGTGCTGTGCCATTCAAAGTATACGTTCCCTGTTTTGACAAGTAAATGAACGTCCATAAAAAGATATTAGTCACCTGTTGGAATGTCCAATTCCCAGGAAAGGTTTTACTGTGATTTTCATATCCTTTTGTGGGCACAATCATCCACCACCAGAATCAGTAGTGCAAGCTTGTAATATTTAACATGAGAACAAGATTACAATAATTCTTTATCAATCCTTGCTTGAGATGCTTATTTTTCCTTCAAAAATTCTTCTTCAAAACCTACAATAAACTCTCATGTGTCCAAGCATGAATCCACATATCCTGTGCCATGCTTCACAAAAGTACTCTCTTAGAACTCTCTTCAACTTCCTACAATAAATAGATAATTATGAACATTTTAAACTCCAAAGAGTTGACAATTACAAGAGGAGAAAGCTTCTCGCAAATATCTACGCCATTAATTGTGCAAGTAGAGTTCTTCCATGAAAAACAAAGTCAAAACCAAAGTCTCCTCAATTTAGGCACCCCTAAACTAAACACTTAACTGATTGTTGGTCAAGAAAATATCTTGCAAGGATCACCTCAAATTTGGCGCCCAAGAATGGACCCACTTAACCAAGCCTTGTAAATATCTTCTCATGCAAAGGTTTTAACTACAAGATGCCAACTTGGGCACCCAAGGTGGGTCCAAGTCAATCTTTGTTAACTGAAACATATCTCTCCATCAAATCCTACAAACATGATGCATGATTGATCATCCCCACTTAACTAAATGTAGCCACTTATTATCTTTCATGTAACTCAATTCATTAGTCATGAATTCCAAGTCAGCTGAAGTCAACGAGCATTCAACTAAAACTAACTACATGCAACTGAAGATAATTGAACTGATACTAAACTAAACTAAACTCCACTCATGTAAATATCAATTCCTAGCTTCTAGGATCTTTACATGCATTACTAAAGTGTTATCTTTCCTCCAAACAGTTAACTGAACTCAAGGTGGTTTCCACCTTCCATGTGGGTGCCCCATGTACTCCTATTTTGTAGGAGCTCTTCTTGGACACCCTCACATGTTCCTATCATTTAGGAATAATTACAAATTTCAATTTACATGTTCATTTGATTCAAATTTCATCTCTTTCTAATCCTAGTGTTGGTGAAACACTTTCTGATGACTTAGGAGATACATGAAATATTTTTAGGATTGCAATTAAATGGCATCCTATTCCCAACATTCTTCCACTTGACATTATACATTGCAATTATTCTAAACAAGGAATCATTGTTATAAATCAAGTATAGGACTCAAGGCCAACGACCTTCCTGCACCAAGAACCAATACCTTTCCGAAGTCTCTGTAACCATTTCTTCTATCACTAAAACCTGCACCAATGAATTCATGAACACAAGCATCAAATTCAAATGATAACAAAATAATTTGAGTGACTTCCACACTCATACCAAATTGGAATAGCAACCATAGCAAGTTGCTAGCTCATCCAAAACTGTCATAGGTAGAACTTCATGCTATCAACATAGCAACCCAAATCTACAAACAAGTCCCTATATATCCACCATCCTCCAAAATAAGACTCCAAGGTAACAACACACATAGACATGCAATAAAAAACCTTTGAAGTAACTCACTGTAGTAAAGTGTAACTAGTCCAAGAGAGGTGCCCCTCTCATACAAAACATGTATACCTTTTTGAACTCCCACTGCACAGGTAAAGTCAAATCTGAAAACAAGATCACAACATTAACAAGTCCTCCTATAGCACTTCACATAGAGGATGTGGCTAACTCCTCTATCATAGTGTCAAAGAAGCATACGAGTGATCCCACAATACTGGTTTACAATTTTTGGCCAAATTGGACACTGAACTGATTTTTTCTAACTAAATCTTTACTTTTGAGTACCTATAGCAACTAAACCGTGTAGAATTTGAAGATGATGCAAACTAGTGATTTGTTATATTTTATCTGTAGATTCTAAATATATATTTTTAAAAAAATTGGAATTATATTGCACTTCTTTTTCTATCTCCTTCAAAAACTAGTTTTTTTAGTAAACACCATTTTTAAGGAGTGACACTCACATAACATATAACATTTTTTCCATGAAGGATAAAATTCTATTTATTTTTAATTTAGATTTTTAACTCTGATATCTAGTGCTTCCAATTGGTTTCATAGTGTTTTATTTAACATTTTTTCCTTAATCAAGTTTTGAATTCAAACCAATTACAATTTAGACATAGGCAGACTGTATAACACAATTTTTTTGTATTTATCAAAATTTAATTTTTATTTTTTTGTTGGATCAAGGACTTCAATATCTGGTGCACTCATATTTTTCATTTTTTTTTATAATCTTCTATTTTTACACATGTGCACAACAAAGAGCTTGATTTTCAGTGAAAAACCTACATTCACAAGAAATAAAAAATATATATAATAATAAAATTAAATTTATTTAAAATTATACTTTTTGGGAAGCTTATAATAAGGACTTACATACTTACAAAAAATAAATTTTAAATGAATTCATATGATCCCCCAAAAGGTAAATCAAAAGTGGTTTTTTATCAACATTTTGATAGGTGTAAAGGAGACTGTGTTATAGATATGGTTTAAAATTAGCAAGGTTCTATCCAAGGGGGTTTGATCTAAGGTAGTTTTATCAAACCCTCTTCAATTAGAATGCTTTAAATGGAACTTTTTAAGGCTTAAATCATTATATTTTCTAAAAATATGTGATTTCAGCAAAAATTAGAATCTCGTAGAAATTGTAAACCAACTTTGTGGGATCACCCATACAATGATATGCAAAATACATCTCTCATAACATAATAAATTTCAAGAATAAGACTATTCCCACAAAGAGAGAACCTGCAAATCAAACCATGTTCTTATACCACACTAACATGTGCCAAACTATGTAAAGTAAGATCTCCTTCAACACTCCCAAACTAAAAGGATATCAACATCTAACCATTCAACTTATAGTGAAACATGACAGGACTTAGATCTAAACCTCTCATAGAAAGTAGATCAAACTTAGCCAAAAGTTCCCACAAGAAAAGGGAATGTGCCTAAAGCCACTAACTATCTCCCACACCTCTCCTACCCAAATCCTCAGAACTAACTCAAGTTCAAGATTGCAAGGAGAACAATGTAAATACATAAAATAATGCATCTACTTCTCAAAAATGCATAAGAGAAGTCAAGATACATCTTAATAATGCATCTAATAATCAAGCGAGAAACACCTCTTAGATCATTTTACCTGCCGAGTAGACCAAGAGTGTGATACAAGATTGTCTTGTGCACAAAATAGACAACATTCTCATCAGGTCTATGATGGAATCATATCCATTTCCAGGTGTAGGCTTCTCAGTCTTTACTGTTGAAAAATATTTTCTTCCAAGTAACCATTCCAACATATATCTCTTAACATAAGAAATATCCAACCTAACCCAAGTATCTCTAGTGTCTATGAGCACCCACTAATCAATCCATGCCAACTTGAAATGCAACCTACATAATCATGAAGCTCCAAGCAAATGATTAATACTCAAAACTAAAAAGAGCTACATCCTCTCCAAAGGAAGAACAATAACACCTTTACCAAAGATTCTAAGGGTCCTTCATGAAACAAGATGTTAAAACCTCTTCAAATCACATGAAGATAACCATATCCTACCAAAGCTATCCATGGCATCGTGATAACCATCTCCTAAATGAAGATAATCCATACATGCAAAACCATGGGCTCAAAACCATGTGTTAAATACCACTAAAGGTTAATCCAACAACTCTAACCCAAGAACTAGTTTAACCCAATTTCCCTCCCCTAACCACCTGGGAGAACTCCTCTCTTACCAGGCCTTTCCTTTCAGGATTAAGCAAGCCATACCAGGTCTTACAGCCATTAGCCCAAATACATTGTAACATACTTCTTTTAAAAATCTTCAATAACACAATAGTAAAAGCTCCCACTACAACCAAAAAAACTTCAAAATTTTAAGAGAAAGGTGCCCCAAACTCTACCCAACCATTAGCTCTAAAACCAAATTAGTTAATAATGAAGGTGAAATTGTAGCTTAAAACTTGTAAAACTATTATACTATAGATTTAATTAAGTGTTCTATGTCACAATTCTTTGTGTATGATTATCTATTTAGATCAATTTTACCAATTGTAGAAAGAGACATAAGATTGTAGAAAAATTGAGACAAGCAAATAGAAGTGACACAACATATACATGGAGAAACCCTTTTGGGAAAAAACTCCACCAAAATCAATAGTACTTGTATTACTTAACCTTAGAACAAGATTACAATAATAATGTATCAATCCTTGATTGATATGCTTCCTTGCCTTCAATAATCCTTCTTCACAACCTACAATAAACTCTCATACACTTTCTGCAGCACAAGCTATACATGCATTCCATGTGACCAAGCATGAATCCACACATCCCATGGGGTGAAGCCACATAAGTGGTTTACAAGTTGATGGAGGAAGGCAAATTGATTTTTGTGTGGTTGCACTAATTTGGGGGGTTCACTCGAACTTGTAGGTTCCAGCGAACCCTTTAAAGCCTTCACTCGAACCCATTAAAGGTCAATGTTTCAATAATATTTTAATGGGTTTGAGCAAATGGGGGTTCACTCGAACCCATTAAAATAGGGCCTTTTTAAAGAATGTCACTGTCGAACCAACAATCATTTTTGTCTGCAGCGAATGAACAGAGCATATGAAGCACGGTGAACAAAGAACTCCTGGGTGAACGGGCTTCAACACACCACCTTTGAGTGAGCCACATGCATTACCTTCAACCTCCATAGTGCACAGGTTGGTAAATTTTGCTTCCCCATATCATACATGGCTGCAATTTGTTGACTGAATTGTATTTGTTTGAAAGTTTCTAAACCCTAAATTATAAAACAAATCCATTTTTTTGGTATCATTTAAGCATAGCATTCCATGAGACCAAATTTTGATTGTGTGTATCCTTTAAAATGATAGCATTCCATGAGACCAAAGCTCCCAAACATTTGATATTTAATTTGATATAACCTGTTCCAAAGCTCCCATTTTGGCATAGGCAGGGTGAAGGTTGTGGAATTTACATCTACCAATTGCATTTGCTTGAAAGTTTATAATGCCTTTTCAACAAACCCATTTACTGTGGAATTTGGCTTTACAGCTTCCAATTGCATTTGCTTGAAAATTTCTAAAGCCTTTTCAACAAACCCATTTGCTATGGAATTTGGTTTTACAGTTGCTAATTGCATTTGCTTGAAAGTTTCTAAAGCCTTTTCAACAAACTCATTTGTTGCATATGTTAGAATCATGGCATTCCATAAGACCCCATTTTGTGAATATCTTGCAATTGGGCATTCCATGAGAATGCATTTCTTGATGGCCTCTCATACACAATCAAATACCGCTCAAAAGGAAATCAAGTTTTATTCGGTTCATTAAATTCTATTCAAAAGAATATTATTTATTAGACAAAAAATTAACTTGCAATAGTAATATTAAACAATATCCCACTTTAAGTACTTAACATAATTTTTGTATGATGCTAATCTTAAATCTTAGCATATAACTTTTCAATAGAAAAATATAAACCTGAAAAACGCCCTACCATACTTGATGGTGCTTAGCATTACTTTCCCATAGCTAGTAAAGGTGGTCATTAGGAACTCCATCCTAAAGTCAACACAAAATTGGGTACTCATTTAGAATAAGTAGACCACTCATACATGATAAATTTTTTTTGTACCATCAAATAAATTAATGGATTAACTTGGCATCATTATTAAAAACATGTTATTAGGTTTCCGTATCTCATTCATAGCCATGTCATGGCCAATTTCTTTGTGTCCTTATTTCAAGAATAGACCTCACTAGATCTTCCTACACCCTCCTATACCTTTCAATGAACCAAGACATAGGGTTATAATGTCTAGCACATAACTCCAATTATTATTTTTTAGATAAGATTAGGAGAGTTCTCACGCATTCACATTAGGATAAACCCTAATGATGGTGACTATAAAAGTTCATCTAAGATTCTAGAGTATATTTGAGAAACCACACGCACAAACCTTAAAGTAGATAATATTTGATGATAATTGGTTGGCTTTCATTAGCTAAAACCTATATAGTATATATGTTTGGGTATGTGCAGGATCATGATGGGCCAAAAAGTGGCAATATTATGGGTATTTATAGGGTATGTAGCTGACAACTTTTTTTTATCCAAAATTGATGAAACAAAAAGGGGTTTTAGAGGAGTTTCTCAGCTTCCCACCAATATAAATTATTCTTTAGTTTGAATTTAATAAATAATTATTATTTATTTTCTATTAGAATTACGACTAAACTCCCGATCGATAGGCTTATTGAAAAACATCTATAACTTTCAAATGGTATCACATTTTTTGAATTTGAAACATGTGTCACATTATATGCTTCAAATACTATAGGGTCAAAAAAAGAAAAATTAAATTTCATGAAGTTTTGACCAAGTTAAGGTGGTCAGACATATGATTTTTTATATTTTTTAAAAGTTGTAATAAAAATTCATAATTAATTATTTACTTGGAAAAAAATTACAAAAAAATATGCATCACATCTGGACATGAGTCCTCTACTTATATATAAAACCTTATAAAAAAATATTATCATTTTATTATGGTTAGAGTGGTCAGACATACACCTACTTCTTATTTTTCCCCTGAAATTTAAGTGCTACTGCATTCAAATTTCAAATTTTCACCAAATAGATATTATTTATTTTTAAATAAACCTAGTATTTTAGAAACTACATTCAATTTTCTATAGATTCTATTCTTACATATTTTTGAAATAATATAAATAACTTATTCAAATTTTTACATCAAGTTGCCCAACAATGATTTTTCTGAATTTTTTGCCACTTAAGGGCCTATTTTTTCCATGATAATCCTGCACATACCCATTTAAGGATGTTCTTTTAGAAATTTTCCAAGCGAGATCATTCTCCTTTGATCAAACCGCTCTTCCAATTTAAATTTTTTAAGATAATAATTGAAGGCACACCAAATAATCATATAATATCCATAATTAACTTAGATGTTAAGATCTTGTTGATGATATACTTATATGATTATACTTGATGTATAAAATAACTCTCAAACTATATCTTAGATTCTAAATCATCACAATGTTCAATAAAATTTATCATTTATATATTACTCAAATATATAATCAACATAATTGAAATTCAAGTCAATAAAATAAAATTTAACAAACAAGAAGTTGACTTAAATCTAATTTAAATTTTGAAAGACTAGTTTTATTAGAAGACTCCTTTAGAATTGTTGCCATCCATGTGGGTTGTCATATTATGATCTAGTGAGATATTGTATAGTCCTAAGATTTCATTTTCAATTTAGAAACAAAGCTAATATTTGAGGCTTCAACCAAGGATAATTAGCTCATCTCTTGGGGTTTGATATAATCTTCTCCATCTTGTTCAACTTCCAAACAATTTCCTATGCACATTAGATTCCTTTCAAGAAAAACAAAATGAGAAGGATTTTAATATTTTTTGGTACATGTTTTGGTGGGGGTTATTTTTATATTAAAATGGTCATATACCTATGTCCCAATGTGAAATTGTAGTATTTTTCTTAGAGTTAGGTTACTTAAATTATTCTTATATTAATAATTAAATTACTTTCTTGATTTACTTAAAACCTATAATTTAATGTCATGTTATTAGTGTTTAAGGATTTTGAATGGTTATTGGTTTTGGAATCTTAGTTTTAAATTAATTAATTAATTAGATTTACTATCATATTTAGAAGTTGTATTTTGTTATTATATATTTTTTAACATATATAAAATGTATGGTTGGATTAGTGAGATGTTTATAACAAGTATACAATATGAAGTCAAACTTTATTAGATTGATTCTTAATAAATTAGAAATAATGATTAAATTTATAGTTTTATACAATCTATAAGTATAAATAGTTTGATGGTAGAAACTTTATACATATAAAAAATATGATAAATGTGTGATTATTTTTCTTTCCAATCTATAATTTTTTGATGTGCTTGGCTATATAATTGAGATGATTCACTCATAATGTAATGATAAAATTTTAGTACATCAAAGAAATATTTCTAATACATCAAGCTACCATTCTACATAACTCTCATGGAAATAAGAATATTATTTTATTTTAACTAAATATTGTGTGTACTCTATCTTGAATTACTAATTAATTTTGAATTATATACTTATAATTTAAAATAAAAGCATCCTTTGTAACATAGAATATATAGGTTAATTAATGAAATAAAATATGTTTTTATATTAAGAAAAATTTACAAATATGGAACTCATGTGAGAAATTGACTAAGACAACTCTGTGTGAGAATTAAGATGAGAATAATATATATTCTTTCAAGAATTAACATTAGATTAATACTTGGCTCATATTGTATAATCACACTAGAAACCAACAATGGAAGATTGAGAGTCTCAACTAAAAATTCCACCTTATAAATGTTGGATGTTGTGGTTGTGTTGTTGATATGTGGTTTTCATTGATGTCAACACTATTAGCATTAATTCATTAGAAGCTATATATGTTGAGGAGATTGAGAAAATTATAATGAGATGAGTTGCAGGAACTACTAGTGGTGAAGTGAAGTTCAGTATTTTGGTAATTTTTGTACATTGATGATTAAAGGTTGTGGACTAAAGGGTTTATTGTTGAGTGTATCTATTTTATCCATGTTAAGTTTCAGAGATTCGTGTGAAGATTTGATTGAGTTATGAAGATTTACATTCTAATAGTTTATTTGTTGCTTCAGCTTGTGTTCCTAATTGAAGATGATGCAATTTCAATTAGTTCAATTGTTGTGGATTCTTCTATAGTGATTCATGATGTTTTTGGATGCTTCTAGGTCATGCTTTATCTTTGTTGCACGTCTACATTGATCAGTGTGCTCGTGGTTGGCAATTTTCTCTTACGTGTTCATGTTTTTCTTATTTTTGGCTGACATGGTATTTGTATCATGTTACAGTGGATCTACAAGGAGTAATTAATTAAAGTTTTTTCATGTTGGGGATGTTGATTTGGGTCTTCACTAAGCTGTGGTCAACATTGGTTGATTCACATTAATAATCTTTAGTATTTTGGGCCGACAGTTTATATTTATTTTAATATTTTGTCCAAGCCAACATGTAGGGATGAAATCTCATGTTGTGGATATATAAGAGAAATTGTTTATTCAAATTGAGGTGTAATTTTGTGTGTATGTGTGTGAATATTGATCTAAATCATTCGAAGGCAGAGCAGAGTGTGAAGAAGAGTGAAGAAGAGTGAAGAATTATTCATGTGCTTAACCGGAACTGTGATCAAGCATTAGTAGATGCTAATTTGTCAATTCAAATCCCTGCAGATGTAATTTGATTCCTTTTATAAGATAGTATGTCTTCCTTTGGGTGGTTAGCCTTGTTGTAATTGAGTAGTGAGCTCTAGGCAATGTGCCTAAATGCATGTGCATTCCCCTTATTTCATTCTTTATACTTTTAGCAGGGTATAATCTTGTGGACTGACCTCCACCATGGTTTTTCTGCTAACACGGTTTCCATGTAAAAAAAACTTGGTTTTATGTTTGTTTCTAATGTGTTGATGATTTATGCTTTCATGGTTATAATCAAATATGAGAATAAGGTTAATAAGTTGAATAAGTTTTAAATTTCTGTGACAATTGGTTCACCCCCCCTCTCAGTTTTCTACCCTTGTGTTGCCAACAATTGGTATTAGAGAAGTTTCCTTGGAATAATTTTAACAACTTGAGGTGATCCAGGATGGTATCATACAAGAAGGATAGTCCAAGATTTGATGGAACAAATTATTCTTTATGGAAGACTAAAATGGGTGATGGTGAGAACATTACTATTTTTATGCAAAGAGTGAATGAACTTGTGTGTGGTATCAAATGTGCTGGTGTATAGATAGACGGATCTAAGATTGTTGCTAAAGTGCTTAGATCCTTGCATGATTCTTACAAAGTCAAAGCTAGTGCTATTGAAGAGCTTTGGAATGTAACAAATGTAACCAAAGATATGTTGGTTGGTAAGCGTATTGCTTTTGAGTTGAGTGAATTTGGTGATGCCCTTCCTAAGGTTAAATATAAATTTAAGGGTACTACTTCCAGAAGAGATAGACACAAATATGATCTAGGTGAGAGCTCATCTAGAAAGACATTCAAGTATGAGGATGAAATCAGACCTATTGAAGAAGAAGAAAGAGAGTTGGAAGAGCTGGGAGCACTTATTGTCAAAAGAGTACTGAGAGGAAAAGGTAAGTATGAAGGAAAATTGCCTCTTAAATGTTTTTCTTGCAATAAGATAGGTCATTTTGCATCAAGGTGTCTATAAAGAGCTCCTAAACCAAGACATAACAAGCCCATATTTCAAAAGAAGTGTTACTATGCTACTGATGAAGGTGTGACAAATGATGAATCTAACAAAGGAAACAAAAGTGATGATGAGTGGGTATTTATTGCTATCACATAAAATAATCATGTATCTACTAAATCTGCTAGTTGTACAAATTTGGAGAAAGCCATAGCTGCTCAAGTTGAAGAGAAAGATGAATGGGTGATTGATAGTGGATGCTCACATCATATGACAGAAGATAAAAGTAAGTTTGTGAGCTTTGAAAAGTATGATGGTCGTGTTGTGAGATTTGGTGATAATACAACTAGTGTGATCCATGGCAGAGGATGCATTTCTCTTGATGGTAAGCATAATACTAATGATGTCCTATATCTGGAAAGCTTGAAGCATAATATTTTAAGTGTTGGTCAGATGGTTGAGAAGGGATACAATCTTCAGTATAAGGATGGAAAGTGTAGAATATTGAGTTCTGGAAATGTAATTGCATCATGCACAAAAACAAAAGGTAATGTCTTTCACTTGAGTGATGCTAGTAAAAGTTGTTTGATTGCTCTAGTTGATGAAAGTTGGTTATGGAATAGGAGAATGTGTCATGTTAAATTTGATAATATTGTCAAGATAAGTTCCACTAAGGTTGTGAGAGATCTAACTAAGTTGGTGAAACCTACTAATGCCATATGCAAGGAATGTCAGTTAGGAAAGAAAACTAGAATTTCATTTCAGAGCAAACAACATTGTTCAAATGAATTGTTGGAACTTGTGCATATTGATCTGTGTGGTCCCTCTAAGGTAAAATTTTTACAAGGTTACAATTATTTCATGTTACTCATTAATGATTATTCAAGAATGGTGTTGGTTACATTCTTAAGGGAGAAATTTTAAGCACTGGAAAAGTTCTAGACCTTTAAGGCTATGGTTGAGATAGAGACAGGTCTGAAGATTAAGTGTATGATATTAGATAGAGGTGGTGAATTCACTTCTGGTGAATTTAATTCTTTTTTTGGAGAACATGGAATAAAGAGACAATTATCTGCACCATAGACCCCTTAGCAAAATGGAGTTGTCGAAAGGAAGAACATAACAATTGAAGATGCTACTAGAACTATGATGTTGGAAGGAAATGTCCCTCATATCTACTGGAGAGAAGTTGTGAGTAATGTTGTGTACACACTCAACTAGGTACAAATCAAAAGTGATATTGGTAAGACCCCTTTTGAGCTATGGACTGGTCAAAAGCCTACTATTAAATATTTCAAGATATTTGGAAGAAAATGTTATATCAAGAGAGATGAAGACATAGGAAAGTTTGATGCTAGAAGTGGTGAAGGTATCTTTCTAGGTTATTCTACTAATAGTAAGGCCTATCAGTGCTACAATAAAATATTGAGGAAAATGGTTGAAAATGCAAATGTCAAGATTGATGAAGTCTTAGGTACACCATCCAAAACCTATGGATATGATTCTAGCGATTAGAATGTCAGTACAAACAAGGAAAATAAAGTTTAGACTACAAATCAAGTGTAAATCATTCTAATGGATCAGGAAAATCAAGAGGAAGAAGAAACCAATGAAGTTGTAGAAGAGAGAAAACTAGAGCCTGAAGACTCCAAGGTATGTAAGATTGATTCATTCAGAAGATCAGATGATAGGAGATAAGAACAAAGGTGTCCAGACTAGGAGAAAGATTGTAGAGGAATACTGCTTGATTTCAAAGACTAAGCCTACTAGTGTGAATGAAGCATGTAAAGATGAGCATAGGGTTGAACCAATGAAAGAGGAACTAAAATAGATTGAGAAGAATGATACAAGGATTCTTGTTCCTAGACCTAAGGATAAGAATTCATTGGAACTAAATGGGTCCTTAGAAACAAACTTAATGAGCAAGGAGAAGTGGTTAGAAAAAAAGAAAGACTAGTATGCAAAGGATATTCACAGATGGAAGGAATTTATTTTGAAAATACTTTTTCCCTTGGGTAATCCCACAATAGTGGTTTACAATTTTTGGCCAAACTGGACACTGAAATAATTTTTTTAACTAAATCTTCACTTTCAGGCACCTATAACAGCTAAACCATGAGGAATTTGAAGATGATGCAAACAGAGTTTCATGACATTTTGTCTATAGATTCTGAATATATTTTTTTCATACTTTTTTGAATCAGATTGCACTACTTTTTCTATCTCCCTCGAAAACTAGTTTTTTTTCAGAAAACAACATTTTAAAAAAGTGGCGCTCACTGTATAATGTATAACTTTTTTTCCATGAAGGATAAAATTCTAATTCTTTTGAATTTAGATTTTTAACTCTAATATCTAGTGCTTCCACTTGATTAGATAGTTTTTTATTGAATATTTTGTTTATAATCAAATTTCTAAGTTAAACCAATTACAATTCAAACATAGCACGACTCTATAACATGTAAGTTTTTTTGTATGTATCAAAATTCAATTTTTATTTTTTTGTTGGATCAAGGACTTCAATATCTGGTGCACTCATATTTAAAAAAAAATAAAATTGATACTTCTCTATTTTTCCACATGTACAAAACAAAGAGCTTGATTTTCAGTGAAAAACCTACATTCACAAGAAATAAAAAATAAATATAATAATCAAATTAAATTTTATTAAAATTATACTTTTTTAGAAGCTTATAATAAGGACTAAAAACTCACAAAAAATAAATTTTAAATGAATTCATTTGATCCCCCAAAAGGTAAATCAAAAGTGATTTTTTATCAGCATTTTGATAGGTGTAAAGGAGACTCCATTATAGGTATGGTTTAAAACTAGCGGGGTTCTATCCAAGGGGGCTTTGTCTAAGGTGGTTTGATCAAACCCTCTTTAATTGGAATCCTTTAAATGGAACATTTCAAGGCTTAAATCATTATATTTTCTAAAATTATGTGATTTTATCAAAAATCAGGATCTCCTAGAAATTGTAAACCACTATTGTGGCAGCACCCTCGGTTGTTGCTAGAAAAGATTGTTTCTTGCCTATGCTACTTACAAGAACTACAAGGTTTATTAGATGGATGTCAAGTCAGATTTTCTAAATGGTGAATTGGAAGAAGAGGTGTATGTTGAGCAACCTGATGGATTTCAATTGACTGATAAGGGAGATATGGTGTGTTGGTTGAAGAAAGCATTGTACATACTCAAGCAAGCACCAAGAGCCCGGTATGCTAGATTGGACAAGTATTTGGTGGAGCTTGGATTTAACAAAGTTACAACTAATAGTAATATGTATTTCAAGAATGGTAATAAAGATTTGATTGTCGAAGTCTTTGTTGATGATATCATTTTTGGAGGAGATGATGGTTTGTTTTAGAAGTTTCCTAATGAGATGAAGAGTGAATTTGAGATGTCAATGATTGGCGAGATCAAATTATTTTGCGGATTGCAAATTACTTAGTTTGACAAGGGGATTTTTATATCTCAGTCCAAGTATGTGAAGGAATTGTTGAAGAAGTTCAGTATGGAAGATTCAAAGCTAGTCAATACACCCATGGTGACCAGATGCAAGTTGACAACAAAAGATGATTCTCCGAAGGAAAATTAGACTAGATACAGATCAATGATTGGTGGATTGTTGTATTTAACGCAAACTAGGCTTGATATCATGAATGTTGTATGTATTTTTTCAACATTTCAAGCTGATTCAAAGGAATCTCATGTGACTATTGTGAAGAGAATTTTTAGATACTTGAACGGAACATGTGACTTTTGCCTATGGTATCCTAAAGATGATGATCTTACTTTGAGTGCATTTACTAATATTGATTGGGAAAGAGATGTAAATAACATGAAAAGTACTAGTGGTGGAGCACTTTTCTTGGGTAAGAAGCTGATTTCATGGTTAAATAAGAAACAAAATGCCATTTCCTTATCTACTATAGAGGTTGAATACATTATTGCTGCTAAAAATTATACTCAAGTCTTGTGGATGAAGCAGATGTTTAAGGATATTAGAGTTGTGTATAATGAGCCTATTGCTATATTTTATGATAATTCAAGTTCTATTAACATATCTAAGAATCTGGTGCTACATTCAAAGACAAATCATATATCTATTAAGTTTCACTTTTTGAGAGAAAAGGTGAGTGAAAAGGAAGTCAGACTGGAGTATGTGCCTACTAAGGAGTAGATTGTAGACATATTTACCAAGTCGTTGCCTAAGGATGCTTTTGAGTATCTCAGAGGGAAGTTAGGGGTGATAACCCCTCCTAATCAGAACTAAGGATGCATTGCATTGCATCAGTCTATGCATTTCAAAGTCATATCTTAGTCCAGATTGATGTTGTAGTGGCTACTACTCAAGGGGAGTAGTTAGATGTTCAAATTTTTAGATATATGGTTCATAGCTTGTATAGAAGATATCATTGTCATTGATGTCAAAGGGGGAGAAGACCATGTAAAAAAATTTCTAGGAAAGAATATTATGTGAAATAATTGAGGAGAAAATGAGTCAGAATCTAAGAGGGAGTAAGTGTCAAGAGTTAGTTGTCTTGATGGTGTTTTTCACATCATGTGTTGCCATCAATGCCAAAGGGGGAGATTTTTGGATGTTATGGTTGTGTTGCTAATATGTGGTTGGAATTTATGTCAACACTATTAGCATTAATTAATTAGAAGTTGTATATGTCAAGGATATTGAGAAAATTGTAATGAGATGAGTTGCAGGTTGTCAGTGGTGAAGTGAAGTTCAGTATGTTGGTAAGTTATAACTATACATTGATGATCATAGGTTGTGGACTAAATTTTTTTTTTTTGAGTGTATCTAGTTTATCCATGTCAAGTTTTAGAGATCCGCATGAAGATTTTATTGAATTATGAATATTTACATTCTAACAGTTTTTCTATTGCTTCAGTTTGTGTTCCTAATTGAAGATGATACGATTTCAGTTAGTTCAGTTGTTGTGGATGCTTCTCTAGTGATTCATGATTTTTTTGGATGCTTCTAGATCATGCTCTATCTTTTTTCCACATCTACATTGATCATTGTGCCCGTCCTTGGTGATTTTCTCTTGCATCTTCATGTTTTTCTTATTCTTGGTCGACATGGTGTTTGTAGCATGTTGTGAATCTTTGAGGAGTAATTAATTGAAGTGTTTTTATGTTGGAGATGTTTATTTGGGTCTTCACTAAGCTATGGCCAACCTTGGTTGATTTGTATTAATAATCTTTAGTATTTTAGGCCAATAGTTTATATTTATTTTATTATTTTGTCCAAGCTGACATGTAGGGATGAAATCTCATGTCATGGATATATAAGAGCATTGTTTAATCGAATTAAGGTATGCTTCTATTTGTATGTGTGTGAATATTGATCTAAACCATTTGAAGGAAGAGTAGAGTGTGAAGAAGAGTGAAGAAAAGTGAAGAATTGTTCATGTGCTTAACCGAAACTGTGATCAAGCATTAGCAGATGTTAAATTGTTAGTTCAAATCCTTGCAGATGTAATATGATTCCTTCTGTAAGACAGTGCGTCTTCCTCTAAGCGATTAGCCTTGTTTTAATTGAGTAGTGATCTCTAGGCAGTGTACCTAAATGCATGTGCATTCCCCTTATTTCATTCTTTATACTTTTAATAGGGTATAATCTTGTGGATTGACCTCCACCGTGATTTTTCCCCTAATAGGGTTTTCACATAAAAAAAATATTGGTGTTATGTTTGTTTATGATGTGTTGATGATTTATGCTTTCATGGTTAATAATCAAATCTAAGAATAAGGTTAATAAGTTGAAAAGAAATTAAATTTCTATGACAACTAATTCATCTGCCCCTCTCAGTTGTCTGCCCTTGTGTTGCCAACAATAAATCACATTCATACTAGAAGCCAACAACTAAAGACCAAATTTCATAAATAGAGTTCATGTGTTATATATCATGTCTTTGAGGGGTCCACAAATACCATGAGCCTTTTGAAATCCTTCTCCATCTAAATGCATCCATTCCAAGACCATTGGGAGGTGGGTATCCCAATTTCCTTAATTTCTTCTAGGAATTTAATCAAGAGTAGTACATTGTAACTTTGGCATGTAAGATAAGGTAAATTCATGAAATGGAATAGTTGGAATAGGTGTGTAGACCATTTGTAACTAAATTCAAGTGTTAAATTAATAGAAAAAGATAAATATTAAGAACTAAAAGAAGTATCCAAACCATAAAGGAAAATAAAATATTAACTTAAAACCTCAATTTCAAAACAAGGGTTGAGATAAAGTTAGGCAAAATGTTAGTAGGAGGAATGATCAAAAAAATTGAAGATACCCATGGTAGATGAGACCAAACAAAGAAATCACATTTTATTCCTCTATGATTCCTAATATTCCATACAAATGATCTTATTCTAGGTGAAATATGTGTTTTCAATATAATGTGACAAGAATATCACCTTAGTAGTTTTTGACATCTTTATTCTTGTCATAAGTCACAAATTCACAAAATCATAAAATTTCTCAAAAAGTTGATAATTTAGGTAATTCATAGTTGAATTGAGATGTGACCTCATTATATTCACTAAAACTTAAATTATGTAATCAATATAATCATTCAATTAGGTGAAAGTGAAGGATATTAATGTTTATTTAATTTTCAATTTTTTTAAAGTTTAGTATATTTTGATTAATCACTAATTTGATTTATATTGGTGAAAAATTTGAGGTAATAGAAAAAATATGTTCAAAGATTAAATCTTCATTTTCTCCTATTCTTTCAAATGTATTTCTTTCTTTTTGTACTAGGGTTGAATCTTCATCTAGGATTGTTGTGTACTTATAAGAAACCTTTATTCCTTAGTATCATGTTCTTGTACATTGTATGGTAACTTTCATGATAAATATTATGTGCATGTCCCTTCCTCCTATCAAATTTTATTTATAGATATGAGGAAGTTTATTTCTAATTTTTTGGTTTCCTCCCTATCAAAATATTGCCTCAATAATTTAGAAATTATATTTAAAAGCTTATCATCTATCTCATTTTCTTCTCTTGTTTGTACCTTAACTTATTCTCTGTGATCTATCTTTGTCAATATGTCTTAGAAAGGACCATTGCTAGACTTTGGTAAAAGATTTTGATCATGCTTTGGAATAAATTCTTGAGATATGCCCTCTCACACATAAGGCTATGTAGAGACATTTTCAATATGATAAATGGTCGATGGATTGTAGATTATGTCAATGGGATCAAATAATTCTAACACTCCTTGAAATAGATCACTAAAAAGTGGCCCTTGATGTATGGTAAGTTGGTCATCGGATAAGGAGGAAACATCTTCAATGTGCTCGTTGATGGATAGGTCTTGATCATTGTTTTCAACAATTGTGGTGGAGAGATTTTCAATGCTATCACTAGTGGTTGAATCTTCATCATTATCCCCAATAGTGATTATCTTTTGATCAATAAGGTCTTGGATGACATTTTTGAGTTGAATACAATTTGATTTTTTGTGTTCCTTTACTTTGTGAAAGTCACAAAGGTGCTTCTCGTTATACCCTAGTGGTTTAACTAGGGGCTCTGGATAATTCTTATAAACAGGGAGTTTGATGAGATTTTCTTGTACCAATTGCTGCATGACAGATTTGATTGGTCTCCCAAGTGGTGTTTATTTTTGTTTGTTACCTTGTAAGACTTGTACTTTAAATTTACCTTGTAGTGATTTATTTTGGAGATGTGGTGATTGATCTTTGAGATGGGGTGAGTGGGTTTGTTGTTGATGTTGTTGATATTGATATCAAACCTCTTAACATTGGAGATATTGTTCTTGATGTGGTTGTGGACACAACTCAATGCTTTGATGACATGGTTTAACCAATGGAAGAGTGTATTGATTTTGGAGTGAAGATGTGTATTGGCTAAATAATTCAATTAGTTTGGAAAGTGAAGCAAGGTGATCTAGCGAAATTTGATCTTGATTTTGATTTTTATTTTGACTCCTTGATATAGTTGATCTAGCTTTTGTTCAAGCAGATTTGGAATGTACACTTGTGGTGTTTGCATGGGATCATGGAGATTTTGATATTGGACAATGTTATTACTTGGGGTGATGCTTAGATTTGGCATGATAGGTTGAAATTGAACATTGTTGTGTTTGGGAGTCACATTTCCTTGATTTTGCATGGTGTTAACTTGACTTGGATTAATACATGGAGCCGTTAAAATCTTTTTTGGACTTTGAACAACATTTGTATGATTCGCAAACATATTTATCCCAAAATTTTCCAAGTGTAGTTTTGAAATATTCATGTTTGGTAAACTTGTACTCTGTATATTCACATTTGGCATGTATGGATTTGGTGGGATAATGTTGTTCGTTTGAAGAATCATGAATTGATTGTTTAGTTGATACATTTGTAGGTTTGGAATTTGATTTAAATCTACCATAGGAAAAAGGTGTTCCAAAATTTTAACTAGGCATACTCACATTTGTTGTACCATCGAGGTTTGTAGGAGATAATGATTCGGTGTATAGATCGTATAAATGTGAGTTTTGATAATCAATTGGCATTGTAAGGATTTGATAGTTTGGTTGACTTGGATTACTTATGATGTATGGATCAAGCTTATATTCCATGTTCTTCTTATGTTTTGACCTTGTTGCAAAAGTGAACCTCTAAGGTCTTCAGGACCAATGATGAGATGAAGGATGAAAGGGGTGAGTGATATGGGTGTTGAACTTTTAGGAACTTTGGATCAATGCTAGACTTAGGGCTTGATTTTGACTGGTTTGATTTAGATAATGAACTTGTAAACCCTAAGATTTTTAGATGTTATCTTAGGATGAACTTGTTCAAAGGTGTGTTGATTTAACTAAATGTGTGAGGAAGGATTCATCAACACACACCTAACTAAACAGATGCTTTTGATTTGGTTTAAGGATGTACCCAAGTCTAGATAATGATGTTTCCAAAGCTTTAAAGTTGTTTGTGAGATGGGATGATTGATGTTTGGGATAGAATCAAGTGTTTGATTTGATCCTAAATGAACCTAATAGGGACCTTGTTTACAAGACCAAGATAGTGAAGAACATGCTTTTCTCTAAGAGTAATTCAAAACCAAAAGACCAATGTTTGCATGGAAACCATATGACCAAAAGATATCGAGCACATGTGCGGGGTCCAATAATTTTTTAACTTTTATTAATGAGTTCTTTTTACCACAAACACACTCTTGATTAGTTTTTGAAACTAGATGTCCAATGTCTTAATTATCTTTCATCCCACAAAGTCCATTATGTAGAAATCTAGAAAATCAAGGAAAAAGCTTTCAAATGTTGACTTTAGTAGGAGAAAATTGAGATAAAATTCAAATTCCTAGAAGCCTCTAAGGATGAGAGTCCCAAGGGAAAGCAATAGCATGTGAATTCATTCAAGGATATTTGCATCTCCTAAAGGTTTTGAGATTTGATGCTCATATTGAATGTTTGTTTTCTAATGTTTTCAATCATGCAATGTGTTTTGATTTCAAGAACAATCAAAACCCTATGGATATTTGAGACAATACTTGTTGAGTCCCCACTTGGACAAGTCCAACTATGCCTACTTTCAGCAAATGGTTAGATACTTGACCCCACAAACTCCCCCTTATAGTGCACTCACTTCTCAAGTCAGCCAAGCATCAATACCCATGAATCTCCCATGATATACTTTAAATTTCTACTAAAATTCATAAAAGTGTGGGGCGGATTCAAAACAATTGTTCTTGCACCAACAAATAGATTAGGATTTTGGCTTTTCTAAACAAGGGTTTTAATGTAGGAATTTCATTCGTGGGGGACCATCCATGTTGTGAGAGACCATTGTTGCATTTCTCATCGGAATAATCCTTGTGATACTTGTGTTTTTTCAAGTACCCACACTTATATCCCAGGAAAAAGTCGCTTGGCTTTAGTGTGTTCCTAGTTGGGTCATTCCCTTGGGTGATTACTTTTTCCCAAAGGAAGGCCCTCTAAGATGATCAAAAGTGAGCAAACATATCCATAGTTCAATCAATCTTTGTTAAGAAACAAAGCTCAGAGAACACACACAATATGTTCCACCCACATTCACAAGTTGTGTTCAATTTTAAAGTCCAAATTGAAGTGTGTGGGTAATTATTTATGCAACTCAATGCCGCGAAGGGGCCTTTTGATTCTCAATATTTCCATGAGGCACGAGAGAAGCGCATATGTCCTTTTAGTGATATTACTTCGAGTAATTAATTACAAGACAAAGAAACACTTGTTCATTTTAAGTCCACAAAGAAAAAGTGAATTCTTTTTATAGCACCAAATCAAATGTGGAATTTTCCTTGTTCAATTGTTAGCCTCAAACGAAATCTAGTGAGTTTGTCCTAAGATTCATTTTAAGACCTTTGTAGCAAAGATTGAAATGTTCTTTTTAAAGCCTAAAAGGATGTGAGTTGATCTAAAACATAAAACTAAAGCAGAGAATGGAAGATATTTAAAGCATTTAAAAACGCTTTGTCAATTTCAAGTTCAATGCTCATTTTTTTTTTTCAACTCCAATCTCCTTGTTATTCTCCTAGATTGGTTCACCTTGCTACACCATTAACTTCAAGAAATCCTTCTGAGTAATTGTGTTTTTCTTCCCAAGATCACTTTCAAATTAAACTTACAAAACCCATTTCATGAGTTGTTCAAAACATCAATCTATGTATGCCATCTTTATAGTCTATTGTTCAAATTCAATTTGATTTGACCATACTAAATTCAAATACTTAATCAAACCCCCGCATGATATAGCATCAAAACATTAATCCACAAATGCATTCAAGTTTGTTTCCTACAAAGAATACTAAAGGACTATGGAAACCTTTATATTATTAATCAAAAATTACCTATTTGACCTTCCAACCTCTTCAACATACTATTATTGCATACAAAGATGGCATTGCTAGTTTTATTTTGATTCAATAAAAATTAATCACTTGTTAATTTTCCACAACTTTCTAATAATAAAAAAAAAAACTTCTATCTTTGCATGCTTCACTATTTTCAAAAGATCGCCACACATCACACTTGTTAATTTTCCACTCAAAGTGAGACATCACCATACATTGCAAGCTACCGAAAAAAAAACTTTCATCATTGGACATGGCTTCCCTAAATTTCAAGAGATAACATGACTATGAACCACACAAAGTAGCTTCCAAATACTAAGAGATAAATTTAATCTACGTAGCCACTGCACAATTTTAGTTCAAGGTCAAATAGAGCTATAGTTGACTAACATATATGCTAATGTATTTTGAGCTAACCATTCATATTCAAACTCACTAACATAATGATCAATTCATCATAATATCGTCCAAATACTCACCATCATTATCAAGTTTACAAGAAGACGTATGATAGGAGGCAATGGTTGAATTTCGTGCAATTTTCTAACATGAAAATATTTTCATCAGGCACCAAAAGTTATTACAAAATCTATCTATTATCCCAACAAAATCACAAAGAGCTAAAGATGCGCATTTCCCAACTACGATGAATATTGACTCTAACTTTGAATTTGGGGCATGAGGAATGGGGATTTCCATCTCACATTAACATACTAACATAGACATTTTAATGTATCCACCAACAAAACTTGCAAATACAAATTGATACAATTGATTTCCTACATGAAAATCTAAAAACTCTTAATGAAAGTATGGCATAAACAAAAGACCCTCTCAGCTGGTAGTTTAGAGAGAACTAGTTGCAGGATATACATAAAATGACTTTGTTGAAAGGCTCCAAAAACTTTCAAGAAATGTAATTGACAAGGCGTATGAATTTTTAGAAGGATATCATTAGTATTTATGATGAGATAGTGAGATTGTATCATGTTTTGGCATATTCATTGGCATTGCTTTCTTTTCATTACTCCTAAGGTAATCACGATCTGATATAGCCACCAAGATAATCTTCTCAACTCTCCCAAAATGGATTGCAAAGATAAACACACAAAATTGAAATGCTATATGTGGCCTGAAACTAGACAAACCAGACACACATTTAGTAGACAATCTTAAACATGCAACCCTATAATCGAGGGTCTAATGTTCTATGCATGATCTTTCCCATAATCAATGTCAGTACTCCAAATCATGTAGAAGATTCCCTGGAAAATGATAGTAAAAGAAAACTTAAAGGACACGATAGTCATTATTTAGCGCACTGCAACAAAGTTTGAATTCTTCTTTTATCCATCCCGCACAAGTTCCATTGATTAGTGAAAGCAACAATATTAAATGAGAAGATAGTGATATTGATGAGATAAACAAAAATATTAATTAGAGAATCATAGTCAAAGCATATTATATTTTGACAACAATCCTCTAAGAAATGTGATTTCAAAGAACTCATTGATTGTATGATATGTGGAAAGTAGATTTTGCAAAGACATAAGAAACTTTGCCAACATCCTCATTCCAAACAATCAGAAATGAAACAAATGAGTGGTATTTTAAAATCTTGACTCCAAGATATCCTCTAATATGGTGAACAAACCTTTTTTGAGGTCCAAAGTCTAAATCATCATGACAAGAAGTATCAATAGGTTGAATAAATGCCAAAGCTCTTATTTAGTATTTCTTCTAGGCATTCTTCCCAAGGTTCAATTGTAAGGCATACATACATTTTTCTACAAATAAAAATAAGATATAGTACAAGCAGATGAATAGCTTATCATAATGATACCACAAATTATCTCTTACAAATTCAAAAATGGTGGTCTGTAGTTAATAATTGATTCCCCTAATTTCAAAAGTGATGGAATGAGGGACATGGGTCAAAACCTATGCATAAACAAAAATAAAAAGCTTGAAGTGGATGTATAAAAAAAAAACTTTATATTGTCGTCTAACATATTAATCAAAGACAAGACTTTAGATTCCTATCAATGCATATTTTAATGCCTTAACAAAAGAATTTGTATTCTAACTGTATGCATCAAATAGAAACAAAGACTTTATATTTGCCCTCCTTCTAGCACCATTATGTGAGCATCACAAATTTGCAAACAGCCTAAACTTTCACACTCATTAGCATGGGTTAGTTCAAACTATGAAAACCTACTAATACTCCTATGAAATAATACATCATGCCTTATAAACAAAATAACAAAACCAACTAATTGAAAGCATAAAATAAGCGCAATGTATACCTATTCCATAGTGGATTGGTTCCACTTTGATATGAAAAGTGGCCCTTTCCCAACCCTTGACAAGCTCAATGATCAAAATGACTTGAAGATGCTATGACAATGAAATGGACAAAATTAGCTCTCAATTTGGAGAGAGTAACTTTTCTCTAAGTTGTGGATGATGAAATGAGGAAAGAAGCCTCTTGTTTATATAATGACAAGTTGGAGAAATTCCCAAAATGAAGCAATGTGGGACTAATTTTCAACCAATGGCAAGGTGCCACTTTTCAACAAATGGATGGATGAAGGATGTGCACATTTTGATGAATGTGCCCATAAATGCATAATTTTGAAATTTGAAAATGGTGAAATGACAAGGTGGATGAAGAGTCAAATGGAGTAATGGCCACTTAGCTTAATGCAAAAGGACTTGTAAGATGAAATAAATGCCTTGTTGGAAGGACTCATCCCATTTAGAGGGAGATTTGAAATGGAGGAATATTCCACTTTTATGCCATTTTAAGAGAAAATAAAGATTTAATAAATGAATTGAATTTATTTATTTGTACAAGTGGGAAAAGCTAGACGATGTGATATGGATTAAGATTAGATTTAATCAATATTTAATTAAATAAGAGGAGGTTAGGTGATTTGACCTATTTGATTTAGATTTATGGATTAAAATAAATCAAAAGGAGATGGAAAATGATTTAGACTTAGTTAAATAAATATTTTGATTTATAAAGGGGATGATGTTAGTGTTGAAGATGAATTTATTTAATTTAAATGGAGGGCTTTAGAGATTAATCAAATAAACTTGATTTATTTAATGAATAGATGAATATGACTTAATTAAATGCATGATGCCAATTTTGCATGTCTACACTTATTATTATCAATATGATATGTTCCAAATGTTCTTTTATTTAATTTTTTGTGGCCTTCAACTCTACATATAAAACAAGTTCAAGCAATAGATCTTCAATCACTTCTTCTACATCTTTATACATTCTTTTACATCTTCCATTATCAACATAATCAATTTCCTTTTACTTATTTGGCATTAATCAAACCTATTTTTGTAATGAATTTCACTATCATCACTCACCTAAATTTTTCATCATTATATGCTTCTCTACATATACCTTGATATCTTCCTCTTAGGAATTTACTAGCATTTACTAACTTGTTTTGTTGATTCTAGAATCTATGGTTTAAATTATCTTTGACTTTTAAGGCTAATTAATATGATTCCTCAAAAATTGTGTATTCATCACAATCAAATATTGTTGAAAAAATCCACTTAATTCATTAATATACTCTACCACCTTTTTTTTAGTATTATTCATGATGACCTATTCTTATTATAGACCTATAACATTCTTTAGTATAATCTCTCATAGAAGTAAAATTTTTACACCAAATTTATTTTATAACTTTATATAAATTTGCATGATTAAACTTAGATTTCAATTTATATACTATTATGTCAGTTTTTAATACTACTTTTCCTTTTCTTATTCATCTCTAACTAGATTTATTTCCAACAAATAGTAGAATAACCTTTCAACTTTTTTTTAAACTTTATTAAGATCAACAATATCTTCACACTCAAAATGTTCTTTTAAATTAGCTATAGCATCAATCTAACTCTTTAGTCAACTCAAATAACTACCTTAATTAGTAATATCATTTCTAGTTTTAAAATGGCACGAGATTGCTTCCAATATTATTTATTATATATATTCATCTTCAATATGCTTAATAGTATATGGTCTACAAGGTTCTTGTTCATCATCACTTGATTACATCTTGGTTTAGGACTTCTTTTTTAAGTCCTCATCAATAGCATCCATGCATATGTAGACATTTCCGATCATGGTAAACATCACAATGAACTTACCAACTTAGAATCAATCAAATTTTTAGTCCTCTTAGACTAATAGCATGATTAAGAATATCAAATCCAATTTTTTATCAATGATACATATTTCTTTCCACATTCTTTATTATATTTGTTTACTTTTAATATGATTAATACAATATGATCTATTAACTTCTTGTTGGTTATCACTTTATTACATTTTTTTTAATACTCTTGGCCATTTAAATATTGAAAAATGTATACGTGGTGAATGTATCACGAAGATGAATTGCTAGAAATGAATTATATACCCAATAAATATGTCACAACAATGAATTGTTGATGATGAATTATTGACAGTAAATTACTTACCATAAATTATTAACGATGAATTTTCCTAATCATATGAAATATGTGCATGCCACCACAGCATTCCTTCCCAACCTTTGATTGTAAAATTGTGGATTTATTTATTCCCCAAACTATCCATTGACTGTTACAATTTTCTACGCGTTACACACTCTTGTCACACTCTGTATTGCAATCTGTGACAGCAAAAATAATATAAATTTGCTCAACGATTATTATATCAAGCTTAATACAATGGTTAGGATTTTAAAGAATCGTTGAAAGAAACTTACAGTGAAATTCTCTTGGACAGGAGCTGTAGGGTGTAATGAAAAGTAAACAAAAAAGCGAGCCTAATTTCATCGTACTTGACAACTTTGTCATGAGCTAGAGATTTTTCTGGATTTGACTGTCTCTTGTTTTTTACATCAACGTTTCGAATCACACTCCGTGATTCATCATCAAGATGAAAGAGAGTTGTAGGAATAGAATGAGAGATTGCAAACCAAGACATGATAAATAGATGGTGGGAGAGAATGATCTTGACTTTATTTTGATTTATCATATCATTCTCTCCCACCATCGATTTATCATGTCTTGGTTTGCAATCTCTCATTCTATTCCTACACCTCTCTTTCATCTTGATGATGAATCACAGAGTGTGATTCGAAACGTTGATGCAAAAAACAAGACACACTGAAATCCAGAAAAATCTCTAACTCATTATTATGGACCGTAGAAATCTAATGTCTTTAACCTTGTCATGCTTAATCTGTAGATCAATGTCACTTATTTTTATGTTCCCCGAAAAGATGATATTTGTTCTTGACCCGGTCAAATCATTTAAAAGGCTCAAAAATAATTGCTCTTCCATAGCAACATAATTAGAGAGTCAATTGGAGTGCCCGTGAGTAGCACGGCAACGCGAATTGCAGATAGATTGTATCGTACCAATTTGATTTCTTAGACATTTGTAATTGTAATTATGGGTGAAACTCAACCCTATGTGGAAACTTGCGAAAGTGTGGCATATTAAATGTACAAATGTATTGGAAAATCACATCGTGAGTATAATTTCACTGAATATACGTGAGTGACTTTGACTGACTTACGTTTCAGACTGGCTCACTTCAAGAGAAAATACCTTTGGGGAGAGAACTTAGGTAGTCTAAGTAAGTAGAATAAACAAACAATTTTTTTTGGTTTATTTTTTAAAAGGTGAAGGTGGATGTACTTTCCTTATATTAAACTATAGAGAAACATACAAACATTATAAAAATATCTCTGTTCTTAATCAAGCCAAAATTTGGTAGAGAAAGAAAGGATAAAAAGGCCTGCAGGCTAAAAGACTATTTTGCTATAAAGAATGAAATAGTTTTGATGATATGTTTGATTTATTCATTTTAGTGTGATGTTATTATTGTTTGGAAATTGAAATAATCATGGGTGCATTGATGTTTCAAATATATTTTATAATCTATCATCAATATGAAATTAAAAATAAAATATTTTTCATTAATTTTATTTATTAAATAGAAGGAAGAGAAAAAATGTGGAATGAAGAATAAGTGCTTCACCTCTGTGAGCATCACCTAGATGCAATGAGTGCTAAGTGGAGCATTCATTATCATGAGAGATGGGTTCTTGTAAACCACTACTCACGAAACATGGGTCAATGAGTTTGACTCAAAAACTACACAGTTGAATCCTGATAGCAATATCATAATTTGACAAGCTGTGGAAAATACCTCCTACTTATCAAATAAATACTTATTTAAATATTATTATTTAAATTATATAGTGATAAAGTGGGTACAAAGAGCATGGCATATGTTAGGTTGATTAAACATATCCATCTCCACTTCAGTTTTTCTATTATTCTAAGTGGGTATTGGGTTGTCTGCAATATTAAAGAAAAAAATGTGTTTTTTTTTTAATGCTATCATTTTTGCAAGATTGATTTATCTAACAATCAAATTTTTGTGTATATATGAGTTCTTGTATATTCTATTGTTTGTAAAATTTATAACAAATTAAAATAAAAGTAAATTTTATTTCTAATCAATTTATATAAGAAAATTCTTGAGATAATAACAAAATAACAAAATAAAATAGTCATAAAATTTAATTTTGAATGATAACCATATATACTTTTGTAACTTTTGATAAAATGCTCTTGAATTCATCAAATATGAAAACTGCATGTTTATATTATCATTCCTGTAATATATCATAAATAATTGTACCTCCCATCATCTATCAATTTTATTTTTAAAAATTTATATTCCATTTAAACCTAAAACCAATGCACCATGAAGATTTACATTTCGTGACTATATAAAACAAACTTGAGTGAGGGCTATAATATAATTGCCTATATTAAGATTCAGGAAATTTCACTTTGAAATTAATAACTATTAGAAGAGCCATACTCTTTTGACATGTTAAAGGTGGCGACTTTTTACTTTAGTTTCTTTCAAACCACCACTTAATGTCTGTTTTATTATGGAATCTGAACATAAGGTAGGCCTCGAAAGGAATTTCTCATTTTATGGCTTATTAAACTTCGTTTGAAATTGGATTTTGTTAAAAAGCCACAGGACAGTTGAAGATGTCCATCTAGGCTTCTAGCACTGAGGTAGATCCGGTGGAGGAGGAGGCAACTTGTCCAAACTTCCTGGCCCATCCTCGGTAATAAACACCATCTCAAAACCAAGCTCCGAATGGGATTCAAAATGGCAATGCGTTAGCCAAACCCCTGTTATGTAACAACACAAACAAACAAATTCTATTATCTAATTTACTTGTGAAGGAAAATAAGGTCATTGTAAATTCGGGTTTATAAACAGTTGTGCCCAGATATATGGCTCGAAACATTATCATTTACTTTCCCCTCAAAATAGTATAATTTGAACCATCTTACCTGGATTGTTGGCTCTAAATCGGATGGCCGCCCACCCAGCTGTAGGAACTCCCAGGGTGTTCATCATTTGTGGATCTTCAAGATTGAAGTTTGCAGGATCTGTTTGGGCATTATAGTTGCCAAAGCCTTGCCCCACAACATAAAAATCATGGCCATGAAGGTGTATAGGATGGTTCTGTAGTGTAATAATCCCTGTGTTCTGAAACACTATTTGCACACTACTATTGAATTTTAGAAACTTTACCTTCGCCCCCAACTCGGGTTCCCAGAGACTCCGTGGCACAGTTCCCGTGTAATTAAATGCCAGCGGAGGATTATTCGGGAAATCTCTTGTAAACACTCCATCTATACCAAAATAGTAAGCCTGCAAAACTGCAATATCCGGCCTTACAAATGAAATATTACTAAAGCTTCCAACAGCTCTACCGCCAAAGAGCCCCGCGCACGAATTGTTGGGACAGCTTACAAGTCCAAATCCCTCTGTCATAAACATTTCCTCGTCTACAGTCTGAGGCACTGAAGCCCTCAAACTTCTGAGCTCGCTACTGAATTTGAACGCGGTTGTGGTATCGTTGAATGCAGGAAAATTGGGAAGCACTGGGACAGACGTATTACTGCTGTCCTGGTATTGCAATATTGCAGTTGTGGTGGTATTTAAGAATCCAGTTCCAATAGGTTGACTGTTGTATACGCGGGTGCCAATGTAAAACTGTCCGGATTGCTGAGAAGTTGTTATGAGCACATCCATGGTGTTACCCGGGTGTGTGAGAAGCACATCCGTTTCATATGGTTTGGTATACACGGCATCCACGGCCACAACAGTCATATTATGTTGCGCAATCTTGAAAAAGTATGAATGAATCATGGCACAGTTTATGATCCTCAGCAGGTAGGTTCTTCCCGCCTCGACCAATATTCTCGTTGTATCTGCATTCCCAATTCATTCATTGTTTAATTATCTGTCGAAAACTACTATCGATTTATGCTTTGTTTAATAATGCTCTGTTAATACACAAACCATTTGAAGAGCAGGGGAAAAAATCTCCTGGCTGGCTATTGATGGTGTATGCATCCGAATCATTTGGTACACCTCCTCTTCGAACGGCATCTGCTATTACATCTTCCACATTGGCATTCCACCATTCACCTGAACACCATAGACAATGTAAAACATAACTGACAACCCATAGTCTGTTATCTTTTCTTCTAGCTGTATATAAACAATAGGAAGAAATTTAGAACGGAACCAATTTTATTCCTAAATACTATACAGAGAAAAAGGATAAACATTCTCATTTTTTAAGCCTGTAGTCATAAGTCATAACTGTTTTATCGTTTTACAGCTTCCAATCACACAACCTAATTTTAATTAAATAATTTTAACTAAACTCTTTATAAACTATTCCACTTGACTTTGAAAAAAACATATTATTTCGTCAATCCTTTACTAATAATATTTCCCCATGATACAAAGATATCAACATTTATATATCTTTATTATGGTGAAAATATATTCTAATTGAATAGACTTTGAGCAGGTCATGGTAAAGCTTAAACTTAAAGAGAGCGTAAAACAAATTTTTATCTGATCTAATGAGAATTCTTTTTCTATGTCTGAAAGGTAACGTCAAAGCTTGCCTCTTCCTTTTTGACATGATGTGATGGTTTACTGATAATATTTAATGAGAAACTACTCCGTGGAATCTTAAAGAGGTCGTAAACAGAAAAACATTGAATGAGTATGTACCTATTGGCTGTTTATGTACAGCTAAAGAATTGGAATTTTACCGGTTTTAGACGTGAAGAAAAATATTTGTATGGGAAAACATTTCTTAAAAGAAGACGTAAAGCAAAGTGTTTGTACGAGGGATATCTTTACTTCGTGGCTAAAAGAAAAATTGAGGTGGTCGAGTGCTTTCAGTCTGAACAGTTTGCATGCAAGCTGCCCACTCTCTCATTGGCAAATCTAAATGGAAAATATTGTATCTCTCAAATATCTCATTTCGAATAAAATAACTAATTCATATAAAAAAACAAACAAACGCCTGATGTTAAAATTTAATCGTGATGGAAAAGGAGTACTCAAACATCTTACACCTTAAAAAAACCTCTCGAACAAATCCAACGTGATAAGAATACTTTCAAGTGGTTTACCTAAAATAATAAGAATCTCGGCATCTGGTTTTGGAAAGGGATAATCATTTCCAGCCGGGGGCAAAATAACTAATGCTCCATGCACAGTAGCTCTCAGATATGTGATATGCGCATGCCACCACAGCGTCCCTTCCTGCCCCGTGATGGTAAAATTGTAGGTAAATTTATTCCCAGGGGTAATGGGACACTGCGTTACGTAGGCCGGTCCGTCTGCCCAGCACGATCTCAACTGCCGTACTCCATGCCTGTAAAATCGTAAACAATAAAAGTCTCTAAACAGATATCCCTTTAATTTTAAATTAATTGATACTTGAATATAATCTTTGTTACCAATGTAGAGTAACATTATATGGTGCATTGTTCTGCACATGAACAACAAGATTATCCCCTTCACGCACGGTAATACTCGGGCCGGGATACTGTCCATTCACTGTTACAAGCGTCTGCGTGTTGCATACTCTAGTCACGCTCTGCGTTCCAATCTGTGACAAGGTAAACAACATATCTTAGCTCATACTGAATACGGATCTTTACATCAGGCGTATATAACTCTTAGGCTTCTAAAGAATGGTTGAAACAAACTCACGGTAAAATTGTGGTCGACAAGGGCTGCAGAAGCCGCCCATGGAGCTAGCAGAATTAAACAAAGAGCGAGCCAATCTCAGCACACTTGACAACCTTGCCATGCTTGATATTTTACGAGCAACGTGGCTTAAACTTATGAAGAGATTTAGAAAACCCGCAGCTTATTTATACATCCAAAGCACGGGAAAAACAAGATTACGCACAGTTGCTTTTCAATTGCGCTTCCCTAACTACTCGTTTAGATAAGCATGGTAAGAAACTGAAAAGTTCCTCTGCATTGGATTGCCGTGAGGAGTACGAAAACGCGTATGCCGGATCATTAATTCTATTTCTGTTGAAAACATTTTTTCCTCCGTTCTTTCGTCCGGTCAATGAAACCGCGTTCACAAAATGCGGCGGCGTCGGCGACGAAAATCTAGTTGCAATTTCCTGGTCGGCCAATGATTTACACTGGTATTTGCTACAATGATTAAAAGTTTCTGGAATCAAATGTGCTAGGTAGGTAAGTAGCTGGAATCCAAAATACTTTTATTTATTTTTATCATAGTCGTATTTATTTTTATTTCAATGTGAATAGTTTAGGATAAAAGTTTATGGTAAATAAAGGGTATGTTTCTAGAATTTTTTTAAATATTTGTGAAGCATTCAATAATGGTGAATCTCAATTATTTTCAATGTAATTTTATAAAAAATAATTGTGAAATTTTTAATGTAATTTTATAAAAAATAATTGTGAAATTTTTAATAATAGGGAATCATCTCCTTATTTTAAATTTAAATTTTAAAATTTGAAATAAAATATTTTAAATTTATAATTATCTATTTAATTTTAAAGTTATTATTCTATATACTTTGAAATTAATTTTGTAGTTTTCCAAATTATGTTGACTCCTTTTCTTAACTTATATTATTAATTTATTTAAGAATTATCTCATTTTACTTTAATCAAAACCACCATTTGATTGTTTCAATAATTGCTTTATATTTACTCTAAAAATTTAGTAGACATTATATATTATTTTACAATTATTTCATTTATAAATTAATATTAAATTTTTTTTGATATTTTTATATCTTTAAAAAAAATAATTAATATATATTCTCTATCACTATTGTAATGTCCATAGAGATAGCAAATATTAATTATTTTATTAGTAATTATTTTATCACAATTTCTCATATTTTCTCTATTTCACCTTTTAACAAATTGAAATTGACTCAAATATGATGAAAAATAAATAAATTGTATTCATTGCACCACAACCTTTTGGGAAAAAATAATGTCATTATCAAATAATGACATGCAAATAAATTTAGACTATTCCTTTTATAATCAAAATAAAAAAAGTTCAAAAATTCCATAACATATGTCACACTAAGATATTTTCAAAGAAATTTGAAAAAAATAATATATTAGAAAATTTGATTAAAGATTTTAATTCTACCATCTCTTAATTCTTCTTATATCAAATAATAAAATTTTATAATTTGATAAAACTTTATGAATGCATTATAGTTTCTAAAAAAAATTTAAAAAAATTAATATATTAAAAAAATTGATCATACTATTTTAATTCTAACGGATCAATGCTTTTAATCTCTCTTTTTCGGGAATATTCTATGGAAAACCTAACCCACCCGATGTTGCTCTAATTCTAGATGCCGACTTACCTTAATGAATGGGTAATGATATATATTATATTTTTAGTTTTTTCGTACGCAACCCCTACATTAAATCAAAGAATACCACGTACATACAAAGTTGTTGAGCTAGAGCTTTTATTTATATAAATACAAATGAATCTACCTATCCGTAACAAAAGTCTGTTGTCTATTTTGTCTATACTTAGATTTTTCTGTCTTATATTAGATTAAACAAATACAAAAATTAAAAAGCTATTGACTTACATTTTGATAAAAGGTATTTATTTATTCCATGAACATGGATTGAGAGCTATTCTAGAAGATATTAGAGTCTTATTTTCAAATTTTACTATTTAATATGTTTTAATAATATATTGTTTTTATTATTTGCAATAAATTTTTAAATGTTGATTATCTTTTGGTATAACTTTTTCCATCTTTTAAGTGGTAACTTTTACCGTTCACATTGGAAACTTGATTTATTATAGAAATGCATTATTGTCTAAAGTGACATTATAAAGTTGTTGACTTACACCTTGATAAAAGGTTTAATTACCTCGTGGACATGGACTCCTTGATAAAAGGTATTTAATTAACTCGTGGACTTAGAGAGTTATTCTAGAAGATACTAGAGTTTTATTTTCTTTGAAATTTTAATATTTAATATGCTTTACTAATATATTGTTTTGTATTATTTACAATAAACATCTAAATGTTGATTATCTTGTTGTAATTTCTTTTTCTACCTTTTACATAGGTTCTAAAGCTTTTACCATCCATATTTGAAACTTGATTTATGATAGAAATGCATTATTGTTTAAGTGGTATTATAAATCTATTAACTTACACCTTGATTAAAGGTATTTATTTACCCCATGGACATGGACTCAAGAGCTATTCTAGAAGACACTAGAGTTTTATTTTCCTTGAAATTTTACTATTTAATATGCTTTACTAATATATATTATTTTTATTATTTATTATAATATATATCATTTTTATTATTTATAA
>VDFB02260563.1:0-21184 GCA_007258455.2 Sequoia sempervirens | reverse complement strand
TTAAAAATTTATATTCCATTTAAACCTAAAACCAATGCACCATGAAGATTTACATTTCGTGACTATATAAAACAAACTTGAGTGAGGGCTATAATATAATTGCCTATATTAAGATTCAGGAAATTTCACTTTGAAATTAATAACTATTAGAAGAGCCATACTCTTTTGACATGTTAAAGGTGGCGACTTTTTACTTTAGTTTCTTTCAAACCACCACTTAATGTCTGTTTTATTATGGAATCTGAACATAAGGTAGGCCTCGAAAGGAATTTCTCATTTTATGGCTTATTAAACTTCGTTTGAAATTGGATTTTGTTAAAAAGCCACAGGACAGTTGAAGATGTCCATCTAGGCTTCTAGCACTGAGGTAGATCCGGTGGAGGAGGAGGCAACTTGTCCAAACTTCCTGGCCCATCCTCGGTAATAAACACCATCTCAAAACCAAGCTCCGAATGGGATTCAAAATGGCAATGCGTTAGCCAAACCCCTGTTATGTAACAACACAAACAAACAAATTCTATTATCTAATTTACTTGTGAAGGAAAATAAGGTCATTGTAAATTCGGGTTTATAAACAGTTGTGCCCAGATATATGGCTCGAAACATTATCATTTACTTTCCCCTCAAAATAGTATAATTTGAACCATCTTACCTGGATTGTTGGCTCTAAATCGGATGGCCGCCCACCCAGCTGTAGGAACTCCCAGGGTGTTCATCATTTGTGGATCTTCAAGATTGAAGTTTGCAGGATCTGTTTGGGCATTATAGTTGCCAAAGCCTTGCCCCACAACATAAAAATCATGGCCATGAAGGTGTATAGGATGGTTCTGTAGTGTAATAATCCCTGTGTTCTGAAACACTATTTGCACACTACTATTGAATTTTAGAAACTTTACCTTCGCCCCCAACTCGGGTTCCCAGAGACTCCGTGGCACAGTTCCCGTGTAATTAAATGCCAGCGGAGGATTATTCGGGAAATCTCTTGTAAACACTCCATCTATACCAAAATAGTAAGCCTGCAAAACTGCAATATCCGGCCTTACAAATGAAATATTACTAAAGCTTCCAACAGCTCTACCGCCAGAGAGCCCCGCGCACGAATTGTTGGGACAGCTTACAAGTCCAAATCCCTCTGTCATAAACATTTCCTCGTCTACAGTCTGAGGCACTGAAGCCCTCAAACTTCTGAGCTCGCTACTAAATTTGAACGCGGTTGTGGTATCGTTGAATGCAGGAAAATTGGGAAGCACTGGGACAGACGTATTACTGCTGTCCTGGTATTGCAATATTGCAGTTGTGGTGGTATTTAAGAATCCAGTTCCAGTAGGTTGACTGTTGTATACGCGGGTGCCAATGTAAAACTGTCCGGATTGCTGAGAAGTTGTTATGAGCACATCCATGGTGTTACCCGGGTGTGTGAGAAGCACATCCGTTTCATATGGTTTGGTATACACGGCATCCACGGCCACAACAGTCATATTATGTTGCGCAATCTTGAAAAAGTATGAATGAATCATGGCGCAGTTTATGATCCTCAGCAGGTAGGTTTTTCCCGCCTCGACCAATATTCTCGTTGTATCTGCATGCCCAATTCATTCATTGTTTAATTATCTGTCGAAAACTACTATCGATTTATGCTTTGTTTAATAATACTCTTTTAATACACAAACCATTTGAAGAGCAGGGGAAAAAATCTCCTGGCTGGCTATTGATGGTGTATGCATCCGAATCATTTGGTACAGCTCCTCTTCGAACGGCATCTGCTATTACATCTTCCACATTGGCATTCCACCATTCACCTGAACACCATAGACAATGTAAAACATAATTGACAACCATTAGTCTGTTATCTTTTCTTCTAGGTGTATATAAACAATAGGAAGAAATTTAGAACGGAACCAATTTTATTCCTAAATACTATACAGAGAAAAAGGATAAACATTCTCATTTTTTAAGCCTGTAGTCATAACTGTTTTATCGTTTTACAGCTTCCAATCACACAACCTAATTTTAATTAAATAATTTTAACTTAACTGTTTATAAACTATTCCACTTGACTTTGAAAAAAACATATTATTTCGTGAATCCTTTACTAATAATATTTCCCCATGATACAAAGATATTAACATTTATATATCTTTATTATGGTGAAAATATATTCTAATTGAATAGACTTTGAGCAGGTCATGGTAAAGCTTAAACTTAAAGAGAGCGTAAAACAAATTTTTATCTGATCTAACGAGAATTCTTTTTCTATGTCTGAAAGGTAACGTCAAAGCTTGCCTCTACCTTTTTGACATGATGTGATGGTTAACTGATAATAGTTAATGAGAAACTACTCCGTGGAATCTTAAAGAGGTCGTAAACACAAAAACATTGAATGAGTATGTACCTATTGGCTGTTTATGTACAGCTAAAGAATTGGAATTTTACCCTTTTTTGACGTAAAGAAAAATATTTGTATGGGAAATCATTCCTTAAAAGAAGACGTAAAGCAAAGTGTTTGTACGAGGGATATCTTTACTTCGTGGCTAAAAGAAAAATTGAGGTGGTCGAGTGCTTTCAGTCTGAACAGTTTGCATGCAAGCTGCCCACTCTCTCGTTGGGAAATCTAAATGGAAAATATTACATCTCTCAAATATCTCATTTCGAATAAAATAACTAATTCATATAAAAAAACAAACAAACGCTCCATAACTAATGCTCCATGCACAGTAGCTCTCAGATATGTGATATGCGCATGCCACCACAGCGTCCCTTCCTGCCCCGTGATGGTAAAATTGTAGGTAAATTTATTCCCAGGGGTAATGGGACACTGCGTTACGTAGGCCGGTCCGTCTGCCCAGCACGATCTCAACTGCCGTACTCCATGCCTGTAAAATCGTAAACAGTAAAAGTCTCTAAACAGATATTCCTTTAATTTTAAATTAATTGATACTTGAATATAATCTTTGTTACCAATGTAGAGTAACATTATATGGTGCATTGTTCTGCACATGAACAACAAGATTATCCCCTTCACGCACGGTAATACTCGGGCCGGGATACTGTCCATTCATTGTTACAAGCGTCTGCGTGTTACATACTCTAGTCACGCTCTGCGTTCCAATCTGTGACAAGGTAAACAACATATCTTAGCTCATACTGAATACGCATATTTACATCAGGCGTATATAACTCTTAGGCTTCTAAAGAATGGTTGAAACAAACTCACGGTAAAATTGTGGTGGACAAGGGCTGCAGAAGCCGCCCATGGAGCTAGCAGAATTAAACAAAGAAGCGAGCTTAATCTCAGCACACTTGACAACCTTGCCATGCTTGATATTTTACGAGCAACGTGGCTTAAACTTATGAAGAGATTTAGAAAACCCGCAGCTTATTTATACATCCAAAGCACGGGAAAAACAAGATTACGCACAGTTGCTTTTCAATTGCGCTTCCCTAACTACTCGTTTAGATAAGCATGGTAAGAAACTGAAAAGTTCCTCTGCATTGGATTGCCGTGAGGAGTACGAAAACGCGTATGCCGGATCATTAATTCTATTTCTGTTGAAAACATTTTTTCCTCCGTTCTTTCGTCCGGTCAATGAAACCGCGTTCACAAAATGCGGCGGCGTCGGCGACGAAAATCTAGTTGCAATTTCCTGGTCGGCCAATGATTTACACTGGTATTTGCTACAATGATTAAAAGTTTCTGGAATCAAATGTGCTAGGTAGGTAAGTAGCTGGAATCCAAAATACTTTTATTTATTTTTATCATAGTCGTATTTATTTTTATTTCAATGTGAATAGTTTAGGATAAAAGTTTATGGTAAATAAAGGGTATGTTTCTAGAATTTTTTTAAATATTTGTGAAGCATTCAATAATGGTGAATCTCAATTATTTTCAATGTAATTTTATAAAAAATAATTGTGAAATTTTTAATGTAATTTTATAAAAAATAATTGTGAAATTTTTAATAATAGGGAATCATCTCCTTATTTTAAATTTAAATTTTAAAATTTGAAATAAAATATTTTAAATTTATAATTATCTATTTAATTTTAAAGTTATTATTCTATATACTTTGAAATTAATTTTGTAGTTTTCCAAATTATGTTGACTCCTTTTCTTAACTTATATTATTAATTTATTTAAGAATTATCTCATTTTACTTTAATCAAAACCACCATTTGATTGTTTCAATAATTGCTTTATATTTACTCTAAAAATTTAGTAGACATTATATATTATTTTACAATTATTTCATTTATAAATTAATATTAAATTTTTTTTGATATTTTTATATCTTTAAAAAAAATAATTAATATATATTCTCTATCACTATTGTAATGTCCATAGAGATAGCAAATATTAATTATTTTATTAGTAATTATTTTATCACAATTTCTCATATTTTCTCTATTTCACCTTTTAACAAATTGAAATTGACTCAAATATGATGAAAAATAAATAAATTGTATTCATTGCACCACAACCTTTTGGGAAAAAATAATGTCATTATCAAATAATGACATGCAAATAAATTTAGACTATTCCTTTTATAATCAAAATAAAAAAAGTTCAAAAATTCCATAACATATGTCACACTAAGATATTTTCAAAGAAATTTGAAAAAAATAATATATTAGAAAATTTGATTAAAGATTTTAATTCTACCATCTCTTAATTCTTCTTATATCAAATAATAAAATTTTATAATTTGATAAAACTTTATGAATGCATTATAGTTTCTAAAAAAAATTTAAAAAAATTAATATATTAAAAAAATTGATCATACTATTTTAATTCTAACGGATCAATGCTTTTAATCTCTCTTTTTCGGGAATATTCTATGGAAAACCTAACCCACCCGATGTTGCTCTAATTCTAGATGCCGACTTACCTTAATGAATGGGTAATGATATATATTATATTTTTAGTTTTTTCGTACGCAACCCCTACATTAAATCAAAGAATACCACGTACATACAAAGTTGTTGAGCTAGAGCTTTTATTTATATAAATACAAATGAATCTACCTATCCGTAACAAAAGTCTGTTGTCTATTTTGTCTATACTTAGATTTTTCTGTCTTATATTAGATTAAACAAATACAAAAATTAAAAAGCTATTGACTTACATTTTGATAAAAGGTATTTATTTATTCCATGAACATGGATTGAGAGCTATTCTAGAAGATATTAGAGTCTTATTTTCAAATTTTACTATTTAATATGTTTTAATAATATATTGTTTTTATTATTTGCAATAAATTTTTAAATGTTGATTATCTTTTGGTATAACTTTTTCCATCTTTTAAGTGGTAACTTTTACCGTTCACATTGGAAACTTGATTTATTATAGAAATGCATTATTGTCTAAAGTGACATTATAAAGTTGTTGACTTACACCTTGATAAAAGGTTTAATTACCTCGTGGACATGGACTCCTTGATAAAAGGTATTTAATTAACTCGTGGACTTAGAGAGTTATTCTAGAAGATACTAGAGTTTTATTTTCTTTGAAATTTTAATATTTAATATGCTTTACTAATATATTGTTTTGTATTATTTACAATAAACATCTAAATGTTGATTATCTTGTTGTAATTTCTTTTTCTACCTTTTACATAGGTTCTAAAGCTTTTACCATCCATATTTGAAACTTGATTTATGATAGAAATGCATTATTGTTTAAGTGGTATTATAAATCTATTAACTTACACCTTGATTAAAGGTATTTATTTACCCCATGGACATGGACTCAAGAGCTATTCTAGAAGACACTAGAGTTTTATTTTCCTTGAAATTTTACTATTTAATATGCTTTACTAATATATATTATTTTTATTATTTATAATAAACTTCTCAATGTTGATTATCTTTTGGTATAAAAACTTGATTTATGATAGAAATGCACTATTGTCTTAAGTGACATTATATTTATGTAATGTACATGTACATGTTTTTAAGTTGTAATCTTTTCATTATATTTATGTAATGTACATGTACATTTTTTTAAGTTGATACTAAAAGATTACATATGTTTAGGTTAATATAATGAATATATTATTTTAAGTATTCTTTTTTAGATAAATTGATTTGTAAAATTGTGTTAGAATATTTATATGCAAAATGAGATGCTTTAGTATTGAGTTATCAATCTTTTTTTTGTGGTTGGGATTGTTTAATATATTTTCTATTGTGATATGAACATAGCTTATTTTTTAAATCTTATACAATCACACTTTTGTGCCTAAGACTCTTTGTCTAGCTCTAATATCATGTTATTTTCTAGGACTTGAATTTAGGACCTACCATGTACATACAATGGTACTGGTCTAGCATTGAATTGTTGATCATCTTTCTGCTTGATGTGTTTTGGCTTGTTATTTATCACAATTTGAGTATGGCTCATTTCTCTAACAATTCCATATTATTTTTTGATAAGTTATTAATTATTATTATTGGTATGTCAAAGAACTCTATTAAATATGATGCATGTACTTTCTACCCAATAATTAATTAACCATCTATGTATAGCCCAAGATAAAAGTGCATATTTTATACTTTAACACTCTAGTTTTCATCAAATTTTAAGTAACCACAACAAATATATATAATTGTAGTATTCACATTTATTTTATTTGGGATGTAAAATTATCTCTCTTAAACCCAATAGCTAAATTTATGTATCCATTGCCTTAGTTAGGAACAATTTTTTTTTTTTAGGTCTCTTTTGAGCCTAAAGTCATATGGTGTGATCTTATCTCAAGAAAAGGTTGCATGACATGATCAAGTCAATGGATTGGATTCCACAACACAACCTTGAACAGGAACTAGGTTGCAGAACCTACTGGGTCAACCTAATTCAAATTTTAAATCTCTCATTATTGGTCCCTAACCTTTCTAGATGATAGCTAATATCATATCAACTTGCACATTAATATTTTTTAGTTTAGAAACTAAGGACAAGTATTTTATAGGTAGATGTGGATCATTAGAAGAGCATTTTAAAGTCATTTATAATTGAAGAGATGAAATATTTAAAATTTGGCCAAAATAGGTTGGACAAGGGTTGTAGTGCCTAATATAGACCTATTTAGGGTCTTTTAGTGCCATTAAATAAATATTAAATATTAAATTCTCAATTTAAATCTGATTTCTTAAAAATAACCATAAAACAGGCAATTGGGAGCATAATTAGGTCCAAGCACATAGGGGGAGCTAAGCCTAGTGTAAATTTGACAAGGGTGACAATTTACAATGCTACAAATATAAAGAAGGGAAAAATATTTTACAAGGTGTACTTATCATTGTAGAATGTCTAACATTTACTAGAGTCTATGGTATTTCTTGTTGTTGTTGAGTATTAGGTAACACTAGAAAAAAAAATTCTATCTAATATCATCCAGCACCATATAATCTTTTTCTTTCTACTCATTCTTCGTTTCCTATATTTTATCCTTATACAAAACCTTCTCATTGAATATAACATCCCCACTTCTAATAATTTTATGATTATCAAAATCCCATAATTGATAACCAAAATTTATCTATGTCATATCCAATGAAAATACATTTCTTAGATTTTTCTTTTAGCTTAGTTCTATTCTTAATATCAACGTGTATAAAAGCTTCAAAGTTGAAGTATTTTAGAAAAGAATAACTCGCCTTCTTACCTATCTATGTTTTCTTTAGAATACCACAACCCAAAATAATTGAAGCCCCTCTACTAATTAAATAAACAATAGTGTTTATAACCTTAAATCCCACAAATGTAAAGGTATCCCTACATGCAACATCATGCTTCTTGCATTCCCCATTACTATTTTGTTCATTCTCTTACCCACACCATTTTCTTGTGGAGCTCCTAGAACTATTTTTTGCCTATGAATTTCATTAAATAAATAATAATATTTATTTTGCTGCAATAATTTCCTCCATTAACAAACTTGAGACACTTTAATCTTTTCCCTATATCATTCTATTTTTTAAAAGTTTCAAATACATCTAATTTCTATTTAAGAAAATACACCTATTTTTTCCTAGTTACATCATCAATAAATGTGACATAATAACAAGATCCATTGAGAGAAGATACCTAAGTTGGTCCCCATATGTCTGTATGCACAAGCTTCAATTTCTCATCCTTCTTTTGTTTCCAATATTTGAGAAATCTCACTCTCTTTTACTTCCCATAAACATAAATTTCATAGAAATCAATGTTGATATGTTTCATACTAGGCAATAATTTCTTAGAATGGAGAAATTTCATACCTTTCTCACTCATATTCCCAAGTCTATGATGTCATATTATTGTTTATGTGATCACAACAACTATTTCTATGATTTTTGTAAAACCCACAACAATTTTTCTTCTTACTATTGTTGAACCCATAAAAACTACTGTAGTTGTTTCACAATAACTTTTCCTATTGTATTTTTTCTATAGAAAAATACTATAGAAGGAAAAGTATGACCTATACATAAATATAAAATTCCTAATTTCACACCTTTAGTTACTACTAATGTAGCTTTAGTAACCTTCCAATTTTCATCTGTAAAGATAACAATGCAACCTTAATCTCCCCATTGCCCTTTTGAAATTTAATTTTTACTTGAGTTTGGAATGTACCTTACCTCTCATAGTAGCCATTGATTTCCATTCTACAATTTTATTTTAATTCTTCCCTTTCCATTAATCTAACAAGGTTCATTTTCTCCTAAATACGCTAGTCTAAAATCTCCTTGGACATAATCAAGAAAATAATATCTATGGGGCGTAGCATGAAAACAAGCTCCTAAATTTAGTATTCATGAATCATTAGCATTATCTAGGGAAATAATTAAAGAAACATCATCAAATTGACTTGACATTTTTTTTATTGCCATCTTGTTGTTTGTCTCCTTCTTTACTCTTCCAAGACCATCAATCTTTCTTCAAGTGACCTGTTTTCCATAGTATAAAAAATATTTCCTTCCTTTGGATTGAGAACTTTTATTCCTCGATCTCCCTCATGATTTCCCACAACCTCCAAGGCTTCTTACTATGTCTTTTAATCAAGTCCCCTATTTTCTAAATTCAAAACATTACCCAATGTTGAAGTCTCCCCTATGGCTATGCTTTTCCTTCAAATCTCCTTGCTCAAAATCACATCAAGAATAAGAGAGCCCATACTTCTTCATTAAAACTAATATAAATGAATAAGTTAATTAATTGGTGGCTATATTAAATTGAACCTCCTTCAACCATTTTTATATTAAATAGTTGATTCATCAAGAATAATTTATTCAGAGTTGAAGGTTTTTTGTATAATTTTTCTAATATTTGCATCAATTCATCTGTTCTCTTTGCTTTGGATGTGTTAAATGAAAAAAATAGTGCCAAGCACAACCAAATACTTCCCAAAGTATTTTTGTCCAAAATATCCTATTATCATTGCTAACAGTTTATTTTTTTTCCCTTGCAATGTTTGCCACAAATATTTTTGATACAAGTAATCTTCCATCTATATTTTCCATAACTAATAATTTTGGCTATTGAACTTCTTAACCTTCAATTTTCCTTCTTCAAACATTTCTCCCACTCAATCATGAGACTCTCTTGCCAAATGACCAAACAACACTAATTTAATACTAATTGTTGATATTTTCAAGTAAGATAGAATAATTGAATTAATCAATTAACCAATGTAGATAACAAAAACTAAAGAATTGAAGTGAATTGCATAGAGACAAAAAACAATTAACATGGTTCACCTAATGTAGGTTATGTCCATTAACAACAATCCAAAATTTTATTTATTTATAGCAAACAACTATATTACATTAACTAGTAGTAATATCCACTACTACATGCAACTTAAACACCCTCACATTTTTCTCTATGCACGACACTATTTTTACTGTGTGTTCATCCATGAACCTATGCTTCAATTTTGCACATTGTTTCATGTGTTTATTCGCATTCATGCTATGCCATTCCAATTTACATTGCCTACAGTTTGCTACGTGTAACCCAGAGCATGATCAAGCTCCACATGCCAATTTAAAGGTAAATGATAAATTAATTAAATAAATAATAAATATTTATTTAATCAGTGGCTAAAATAAGGCAGGATAAAAGGTGAATGATAAATTAATTAAATAAATAATAAATATTTAATTAATTAATGGCTATGATAGGATAAAATCAAGTGTGACCTTAGAAATGGTAAATTTTAGATGTCTACATTAATATATTTTTTTACTATTTCACATAGACCACATGATGAATTAAGGTGGAAATGAGCCAACAATTTAACATGATTTTCCAATGGATTTTATCAATATGTATTGAATGGAAGCAAAACAAAATTTAAACCATTTATACACATTATCAAAATCTTGAACAAGAAAAACAACATTAGGAACAAAAGATGTACTTCATGATCTATTTTCAATATAAAAGTTTGAGGGCGTAGAAATGGTCAATTTTAGATGTCTACATTAGTATATTTTTTACTACTTTCACATAGACCACATGATGAATTAAGGTGGAAATGAGCCAACAATTTAACATGATTTTCCAATGGATTTTATCAATATGTATTGAATGGAAGCAAATCAAAATTTAAACCATTTATACACATTATCAAAATCTTGAACAAGAAAAACAACATTAGGAACAAAAGATGTACTTCATGATTTATTTTCAATATAAAACTTTGAGGGCGCTTTGATTTTGTCATTATTTTTCACATCTAAATCAATGATCCCAAGAAGAACTGTAGAGTTGCTAAAATTGGTGACCATTTGAATTTAAAAAAGATCATTTGAAGGAAAGAATGCCTTCTTAAGAAAATACAATAAATCTCGAGGAATCCCACTACTAAATGCAATATAAAACAAAGATGAAAAAATAAGAGAATGGCACTAACAAGAACATACAGACCAAACCAAATAAAAATTATGATAAAACACCCATAGACAAAAATCTTCTATAACTATATTGCTATCATATGTTTAAATTTTATTGATATATTTAAATTTCATATTTTCTTTTTAAAATATTTTTAATTAAAATAATTTATGTCGAAGGCATATCCAATTTGAAAGAGAACAACCTAACTTAAATTAAAATCTATGGTTGACCTCTCTCTACACACCTGGCCTACGATTGAAATGATTGTGGTCGTTGATCATCTTCTGCAAGAAGCCGGCTCCATGAGAAAGGCAAGCTGACTTGAAGGATTGATGGCATAGGGTTCTGCAGAGGCATGCAAGACTATGCAATGCATTGCAAACTTACATGTACAATGCATTAACTGGAGGAGGTCACCATCAATATCTTCTTTTCTAGCGGTGCCTTTTGATGATCTGATAATTTATTTATGCCGAACTTGAATCATAATAAATCCTTGTCTTTTGACATTAAATCACTAGGTAGCTTTTTGTTCTATGTGCGTGTTGTGTTTTCCTTCCCCCACATTCTAGAGAAGATAATAGCGTCGGTAATGTTAGGGCTTGCTATCGTGGGGCATTTTCAAGTTGTAGATGGTTCAGGGTGGATAATTCCCATGCTACATCAAGAGCCACTGGTGTGCATATTTCAAAGATATTTTTTTTAATTTTATAGTGTCTTCTTCTGTTTCTTTTTTTATGTAATTATACCATTATGGTTTCTGGTATAAGCATGTCGTCAGGTGTAATTATAACCATACGGGTTTTATCCATTTATAGAGTAGGACTGGAATACTCTGTATTATATCCCCTGTATATCGCTTCTAGTTATCATATTTAGAAATCAACAAATTAATATATGCTTTTTATGGAATAGTGCTTATAACAGCCTATCAGATTTATGCACAAATATTGGCTAAACCCACGTATATTGTAGGGGTTGTGGTATAAGTTAGCTTTAAAATTTCCATTGACAGAAGTTGTAGTTTTCTTATTATTTCATTAAACCATTCATCACTCCTTAAATATTAAATTATTGATACGTACCGTTACATTAAGTTATGGAGACATAGTGTAAATCTAGACTCCACAACCTTTGCTACCATTCTCCCTGCCTATACAAAAATAGGTGCTTTGGAATAGGTTATGGACATCCATCAAAGCATAGAGGATGGAGAAATTTGTCAGATGTTGCAGTTACAACAGCCCTGGTAGACATATATGCAAAATGTGGAAGCAAAGACAAGGCACGTGAAGTGTTTGACAAGGTGCCTTGAAGAGATGTGGTTTCATGGACTGTAATGATTACAGGATATGGACAAATTGGATTAGTATGGACATCCGTCGAAGCATAAAGGATAGAAGAACTTTGTTAGATATTATAGTAGAAACTTCCCTAATGGACATTGTTGTGCCCTCAGCACACACGCCCCGTTCGGAACGGGGATCCTCTTTTCTTTTGCCATGTCGGGTCTTTTGGGGCCGCCTTGTTTTGCGTGCCCCTCTTTTTTTCACGTCCTGTCTGGCCGATCTTGCCCTAAAAAGGTTTCGTTCTAACATCGGCCGTGGTTTCCCTTTTGTTTTTCTGCCCTCCGGGGGCTTGTGGGTGCCTTGGGCCTTTCGGGCTCTGGGGCGGCCCTGGGCGCCTTCGGGCCCGGTCCTCCGGGGTTCCCCTTTCGGGTTTCCCTGCTGCATTTGCCGCCCTGGCGGCGTTCCCCAGGCGTCTTTCCGCCCCCCGGAGCCCGCCTAGCTGTTTGCCAATTCGTCGGTCTTCGGGATTTCCCGGCAGGCATCTGCCCCTTCGGGCCTCGGGAGCCGGAAGTCCACCTTCCGGACTTCCTTCCATAATTACGCCGCCCGTCCCGAAGTCCCGAGGATTTCCACCTTGGTAGCCCGTCGGAAGCCTTGTCGTCCACCGCCGACCCCGTGATCCTGTCGCCCGCTGGATTACGTTCGGGGTGCAAAATGCCACCGGCTGACAAAACTTTCCATTGCACATCCCTTCATCCAAGGGACCCGGTCTCTGAATTCGCATACATGCGTCCAGGGGTCACTAAATTTATCACGGTAGTTGTACATGACCACCGCTTGCATGGGATCCAGGGCCCTACGTTGCAGCCGACTCAAAATTTGAAACTCACCAACTTCTCGCGGGATCGTACGAGGCATTCAATGCGCCATTAATGAGCAGTGTGGTATATAAACCGGGGTCCGCTGAAGTCTTTTAACTTTGCGAATTGAGCGAATTGGAGCAGCAGCCGAATTGGTGCCCACTGCAAACTTCACCATCGCGATCGCCGACCCCGGCGTCGTTCCGACAACTCTGCCAGTGCATCCAATCATCGTCCCGCTCAGCGAGTTGGAGGTAGGCCATCCTCGTTCGCTCTCCCGTTATTTTGATCATTTTGAGGGTTTAAGCGAATTGAATAAGAAATTTAAATTGCATAGAACGAACACCCTCTCCGCTGCGGCCCAAACCCATGTCCTTGAATTTTCCCTTTGGCCCGTCGGAATGGCCTATGCGCTCACGGACTTTACCCATGTCATGGGGTGTTCTTATGCAGTGAAGATGTACCTCACGGGCGAGGACCCTCAGGTGTGATCCTGAATCCACAGCCTCGAGCGTCAAAGTGGTCGGTACTCCGGGACCCGAGACCTCACGGGTTTCCCACACATCATTTCCTTATCCCCAAATTTGTCATGCATTTTTTTAAAGTGGGGTTTTCCAGGGCTCGGGGTTTTCTGTCCTCAGGACCCAGCCAGACTCGCGTGCGTCCGGTCAGGCCGAGGAACTCGTGGCCGGATCATGGTGCCTGGCCCGGAACCACCGCCCATTACTCCACGGCGCCAGACTCCGGGGTGGGTTGGCGCGCGTATGCACAGTCCCCTTTACCACCATGCAGTGGCCACGCCCGGCGGATCAGCTACCGGTTTCCACTCTCGGGGATGCGGCGGCCTTTCCGGATCCAAAGTTGAAATCCCTAAAAGCAGCGGCCGTCGGCCGCCTTCCACCGGGCCGGTCGTCCGCACGCTGCCCGTTATCAAATTTGAACCTCGGACCCGAATTTTAGCAGAGTAAGGACACGCGTCGGCCGTCCTCCGGATCAAAACCCTGCCATGCGCCCGCGTTCCGGAAACGATCAAAACTTGCACGGCGGCCATCGGCGAGCATCCTCCCCACCTCCGGGTCCCGGTGACCTCAGTGCCGTCCGATATAAACTGGTAAGTTAAACGTAATGCGGCCATCCTTTTTGCCTCCCGGACTCTGAACTCCGGACTTCCGTTCGGTGTCCGCCGCCGCCTGCTGCCTTTGCCCTGCCGCCTTCCGGCCTGAAACCTCCGGAGCCCTTCAAATCGATCCAGATCAATCCAAATTGAAAATCTAACTTCAACCCACGTCCTAAATTGAGCCATTCTTCATCATGCACCCCTTGGAACATGAACTTGGGGCCAGCGGATGTCTCCGGGAGCTTCCTTTCGTGTTTTCCCTTCCTGACAGCATTCCTGCCAGGGAAGTCCGGCCCTCCGGGCCCGGATTGGGTAAATGCTCTGATATGATACAGATATCACTTAAGGGTTAAATTTATGATGTATTTATATGATTGTTTAGATAATATACTCGATACGGACTAACGTTAACACTCTTTGGTGTTCTGTGATGCTGACTTCGCCCTTTGCCTGCAGGATATATGGAATCGGCCGCAGGAACTTCAGGGGCCTCTACCGAAAAGGACAAGGGTAAGAAACCTGGAAGGGCCATCCGTGGGAAAGAAGACAAAGACCAGATGAAATTCCAATTCCAGGGTGAACCGCTCCAGTCAAAAGTCTCAACTGACTGGAAAGAGATCTCGGACACCAACATAGGCCAGGTGGACATAGATGAGTTCACCCAGAGGGTCAAGGTCGACCCTAAGACTAAGAATGCCCGGATGATACGCCAAAGTGGAATCGCAAAGGCTGCTGGCTTTCCTCCGTCTCTAATAGCACCAGAGTTGGTAATGGCTTGCCGAGAAGCCTACCAAACAGACACCAGAACCATAGTAGACAAAGAGGGGAATATCCTCGCAGACATGTCTCCGGAGGGAATTGCAAGAACCTTCCACATTCCCACATTCCCACACATGCAGATCCCCACGATGGAGCAGTGCCAGGCAGCATGGGACGCCAATCCGTTGGGCTGCAAGAAGTCAATCAACGTCTACTGGCTCAAGGAGAGGCGGGGCAGCGCCGCAAAAGTCCCTCAGGAGCTTTTCCGCAGTGACTTTCATGAAGACTATCACGACCTTGTGACCATGCTGAGCAGGGTCATGGGCCTCCCGACAGCCGCCTTCTTCCAGGAATGGATGGCTTATTACATTGAGCAGATCGTCCGAGGGAATGAGGACGTTAAAACCAAGATTTCATTTGATTGGGGAAGCATCATCAGCAACTGCTTCCACGAGCAGTTTATGAATGTCAAAAAGAGCAACAAATTCTACATGACCTCGTACCTCGTGTACTCATTGGCGGATAAGAGGCAATATAGTGGACTCTTCAGGGCGCCGGATGGAGAGCATAAGCGAGGACTCAAGCCTTTTGACCAATACCCTCAGCTACAATACCGCTACTTTAAAAAGGAGTACCGCCGGATCAATGATGCCTTCATAGGCCATATTATCAGATTGATAGCCGGGGACTTCGAGAGAAGGGTATCTCACAGCGCCAGGGCACTCTTGAGGGAGTATGCCTTCCTGTACATTCAATTCCCTAAATTCACATACATCCGCGCCCAAGGGTTCACAGAACGACCAAACAAGCTGCCTAGGTACCCAAATGACCGAATCATCCTCCTGGAGCTTTCCCAGCAGCTCCAATATATTCAGGCGGTCTTCGGCCAGAAGCATGTAACGGGGATCCCTTATCCCATGATCCTCGGCCAGGGCCAGTATCGGTTGCAAACATCTCAATGCGCCGGTAACTCAGAAAAGGAACTCAAGGAGTATAACTTTGAGTGGTACACGGCTCGCCCACGAATGGATCCCCACGGCCACGTCAGGAAGGCGCTAGGGCCGGCATACACCCACCTGTACCATGTTGAGGATTTCTGGGCAGACTGTAAAGATGATAAGGAGGTCCGCCAGAGACATTATATGCGGATGACGGTGCAGTTCTTGAGAAGAGTACAGCTGTTTCCGGTACCAGACCAGCTAGAGGAAGATGAATCCACACTGGTGCACCCAAGATACCCTGCGGTTGCCGACCTGGCAATCCCCTCCATCGATTGGGACGAGCAGGAGATTGAAGACCTGGACATTATCACAAAGCCTATCATAACTCGCACCTAGGAGTGGGTTGATGGGAAAGTGGAACAACTAAAGCAACAAGGGGTAACTCTTACATACGAGGCACTCAAAGGTGGGCCAAGCGCCACGGGAGATGTTGCTGCCTCCCCATCAGCCGGTGAGACTTCCAAGTCTCCCCCATCACCAGGTCCCAAAAGAGGAAAGAAGCAGAAACATCGCAGTCCGGGGGCCCCAAAGAACAAGCAACAAGGGATACGGGAGGCTCATCTCCCAAGAAGCTCAAAAGGACATTAATCACAGCCGAGGCACATCCTCATTTGCTCCTTCCTCCCCCGGCTGGTACGCTGCCCACTTCTCAGGCCACCATTGCTTCATCTCCACAAGCGGTGGACATCTCCGTTCACCTCGCCTCTTCACCTCCAGCTGGATCCGTAATCAATATCGATTCCTCCTCCAGCATGACCACTTCCCCTTCCTCTGCTGCTGCCATGTCCCCCATCACCTCGCTACCTCTGGCAACGATACCATCGCCTATTCCCCTTTCTAGCGTGCCCGAGGCCATTACACGGCACCTGCATAATCTTCCCCCAGAGCTCTCGCAACTTTTAATGGATCCTGCTCTCCAAGCAGCCTTGGCCCAAGCACTCGCAACATCCCAGCCTTCACAACCGCCAACAGGGCCCCCAGCCATGGAGACCACCATGCAGATTTCAAAAGAGTTGGAGGAGCAAGAGCGAGAGGCTTCGAAACCTATGGAGGAGGAGGCCGACGACTATTACGAGCAACCTGAGCACGATCGCAGAACCATTGACAAAGTTGCTTATGAGGAGGAAGAGACGAGCTCTTCTGAAAGCAGGGATGAGGGGGATGACTCGAAAGACAAAGAGGTTGTCGAAACTTTTGATGAAGACGTCGAGGAAGAGTCGGCTCGGCAGCCAGGTGAAGAGGGGCAGCCGCCGGAGGAACAGCCCAAACAAGCCGTCACTGAGGCCGAGGTCCATATTGTGAGCAGCCCCGGCGCCGAGGCTGTCGAAGAAAAGGAAGAAGAGGTGGCGGAAAAGGAGGATCCCACTCAGCTATTAACTACAAGGGCACCCGTCAAAAGCCTCGTATTCTATCAAGACTCCGACGAAGAGGAGGATGCTGCCAAAGAAAAAGAAGAACTGGAAAAGGAGACCGAGGTCTTGCCCCTGACGGAGAAGGGTGAGGGCAGCCGCGAGACGCCCAAGGACAAGGCTGCCATGCCCGACTGGCTAGAAGAACAACTCGAAAAGACCAATCCTGTCTTGAGCGATCCGAGGTCAAGGTTGGAGGCCATCTTGGCTCGATCTCTAGCCATGCCAAAGAAGGAGAAGAAGCCTAAGGTCCGTTCCAGGGTAACAATGGACGCTTCTGGCTCCCGGGCTGCACAAGTGGCAACGCCAACTATTGGCCAGGATGGAGTAAGTTACAGCATCTCCACAATCGACCTAGGGACGGCCACCAGGGAACAGAAGGTCGGGCATCTTGAGGAGTCAGTGGCTACGGTAGTGCACCTGATTAAGCAGGATAAGATCACCAAGGATGAACTAAAGGTGCAGGTTGCTGCCCTAACTGACTACATCCAACAATGGTCTTCAATCGACGACCTCCCCACTACCTCTACGGCCGCGCCACAGCTACTCTCCAAGGAACAAATAGATAAGCTGGAAAGGAGGAGGAACCTGGAAAAGACCACGGAGGACTGGTTCCAACAGGTTGTGAAGGTCGGAAACATAGGGATCGGCTTGGCTGTGCAGATAGCCAACAAGTTCCTGGACCTGGTTCAGTCCTTGGAAAGTACAAGGAAGCTCTACACCAACTTCCCCGCAATTTATGACTCTGCCTTCCCGAAGGTTGAGGCCATCCTCCAAATGCCAGAAAGCTCGTGCGAAGAGAAGTTAGAATTGAAGAAGGAAGATCACTAGCTGGTAGATATATGGCGCAGGGACCTCATCCACCGTAAAGAGAGGACGAAGCAGATCCAGAGCATGATTGATCCAGATATTGCGTGGATCAAGGAAATCTGAGCAGAATGCACCGAGTACCTGAAGTTGATAACGGGCCATGATATACCCACTGTGCAATTAGATGCGGAGAAGGTTAGGCCTTATTTTGAGGAGAGGATGAAGGACGGGGCAGCCGGAGATATCACGACAGACTTCCTAAGTTTCGCCGCCCGTGCCCTCGATAGATCAGAGCTTTTCAGAGATCAGAGCTCAAAGTATGATGAAGACTGGAAGCAGCTGGAAGAGAACGCCAAAGAATGGAGCTACCAGACGTTGAAGTGCGAAATCCTCAAAATAGATAAGCTCCAGGCCGTCATCCTCAAGCAGATTGATCACGCAGCCTCTGAGGAGCAACCAGATAGCCCGGCCGAGGAAGTAGACCTCCCAGAAGAGTAGCTACAGCCAGAAAAACAGCAATTAGCTACAGGACGAAAATGCAAATAGTGTCATCTACTAGATGACAAAATAGGGAAAGGACAAAAGATGTTTTTTTAATTGTAAATCTATTTGGGGGTAGGTGAAACCCTAATTTGTAATGAATCTTGGCTACACAATTGTAATGAATCTTGGCCATTCATTTAACTTTTGAAACACTATAAATAGAGGACTCCCCTCATTTGCAAAAGGAGAGTTGAGTTGTTGTAAAGACATGCTGCTGAAATATATGAGAAATAGCATTGACTTGATGCATTTCCTTGTGTTCTCTCATGTTAATTGATTCATTTCTCCAATCTTAGATGTTAGCTTAGATCTCTTTGCTGTTTAGTTAGCTGTTCATGTTACTTTGATAATTTTAGGAATGCTGTTGGCTGTTCATGAAAAATTCCTGCTTTGTTGATAACTCCTTAGTCCATACTTTTTGCTGTTTGCTGAAGGTAGATAGCTTTGTAAAGTTAGCCTGGACCTGATTTAAGCTGCCCCAAACACTTGTCTTTAATTCATACATGTATGTGGTGAATGAGGGATACAAATCTGCAGCCCTTAGAAGATTGCACAACTCCCATGATATTGTGAAATTCCTGGTTAAGTGGGAGATTGTTTGAAGGAATTGTCCATTGCAGGGACTCCATTATCACTGTTCGCAGCAAGCTTTAGGCTTAGGAACTTTCTTTCTCCTTCGCTCCTTTTCACTTTCTTTAGGAATTGAACAACACCAAGGTTCATTATACCTTATAAAGCTGAACCCAACAACTAGATGGAGTTCGAGATTGCTGTTTGAACCTGCAGTCAACACCTGAATGCTTTTATGCTAAGAACTCCCCCTTTTAAGATCCTACTTCGCGTTTCACATCCACACTTTGTATTCCCGTAAGGCTGCCTTGTGATTCCAGCAAATCACATCAAACTACTAAGGTATCTAAGCACTGTCATGACCTGACACCCGAGAGACCTTGGGATAGTGTTCTGCAACTCGATTGTGGAAGATTGTCTTTCAAGAGAGGTAGTGCACCTATGCACTGCCTGTGTTGAGAAGTGCATAAAAACACCATCAACAGAGAGCATTAAAAAGAATTTTGACAATAATAGAATTTTTTTTGGTCTTCTTGTTCACACAAATCTTCAATTTGGCTAGCAAAGGTCTCATATTTTTCATCTTTAGCAATTGTACAAAAATTTGGCATTGCTCGGTCAATGTATTATCACTAAAATATTGGTTGAAAAGTCTTCTAGCCCACAACTGAATAGTTCATGTTGATCTCTTTCCTTCAATTTTTTTTATAATGTTCTCATCAAATTCAAGTAACCATTTAGGCTTTCTTGAATGTCTTGAAATTGGAATATGTCTTTCTTCCATACAAGGTTCTTCATTTCTCATGTAATCTGGTGAAACATAATTTACACTTGCTTCAACATTATGTTCAAAATCTTCATTTCCAACATTTTCACCTTGAACATTTTCAATATCAATTTGAATAATTTCATTCCCAATTTCAATATCATCTTCAACATCTTCAAATCCAACATTTTCACCTTGAATATTTTCATTATCAATTTCAATATTTTCATTCCCAATTTCAATATCATGTTCAACATCATGAAATCCAACATTTTCACCTTGAACATTATCATTATCAATTTCATTAATTTCATTCCTAATTTGAATATCATGTTCAACATATTCAATTCCAACATTTTCACCTTGAATATTTTCACCTTGAACATTTTCAATTTCCTCTTCACTTGAAAGACCATAGAGGTTAGGCTCACCAATATTTAGCATACCTTGTCTTCTCTTCCTATGACTTTCTCTATATGTTTGTATATATGCTTCAATTTCTTCTTTTGTAAGCTTTCTCTTATGGTTTTTCTTTTGACAACTACTAATCCCCATTATACCTCATAAAAGATGCTGAAAAATCATTGATTATGACAAATTCCAGTAGAAGATGCTCCAAAAAAGTTGATCTTTGTCTCTTCCTGTCTGAAACCACATGTGTTTTTCCTGCAAACAAAATGTAGGGTCCATTGGAATGCACAAAATGGCCCACATGGGGATTTTCTATGGCCCACAAATCTGATATCCGTTATAATATGATATCTGATTCATTTGAAAAAAAATATGATGTTTTGTAATGGTATGATTTTTGTTCTACAAATCAGATATCTGATTTGTGTACACATAGACCTAAGGGTTAATTGTAGATGGCAGAGGGTTTAAGGGTTCAATTTTTAGGGTATATGGTATATGGTAGAGGGTTTATGGTAGAGGGTTATAAGGGTTTAGGGTATAGGTGAGAGAGATAGATGGAGTGAGTGTGTGTGAGAGTGACCTGAGAGAGTGGGATAAGGTTGGAGAGGGTGGGAGAGTGGGATATAGTGGGAGAGAGGGAGGGAGAGGGTGGGAGAGAGTGGGAGAGGGTGGTGGAGAGTGGGAGAGAGGGAGGGGGAGAGTAGAAGAGTGGGAGAGAGTGGGAGAGTGGGTGGGAGAGAGTGGGAGAGAGGGAGGGA